>JBAMBJ010003299.1:0-21243 GCA_037043495.1 Drosophila recens | reverse complement strand
AATTTTATTTTAAAACTTTTTTTGATTAAGATTATTTTTTATATTTAATTTTATATATGTACATATATAATTATTATGAATTTATATGAATTATACAGTTTGTCAAGTAATTCTTTGCAAACCCTTAAAAATGTAATATTTTGACTTTGAATAAGAAAATAATAGCTTATTATATATATTTGGAAAGGTCATTTAATTTTCGTTCGAATGATGCAAAAATTTCTTAGCCCATTGAGTACCCATGGAATATTTTGAATTTTTGCAAAATGCAACTTTTTCAACTTTTTTCCTCGATCTTATACAAAAAACATTTTGATGCAAAAAAATTCTTGAAACAATTCTAAGAGTAACTGCAAAAAAAAAATTTCAAAAAAAATGTTGGTAGCATTTTTTCTAATTTTTTGAAACCTGCAAAAAGGCACTATGAATAACAATGGGTTAAAATGGTCATTTTTAATATTTTATAAAAATTTTAAAAAATACTAGCAAAAATATTTTTAAAAATTTTGTTTTGCAGTTACTCTTAGAATTTTTTAAGGGTTTAAGGGTTTGCAAAGAATTACTTGACAAACTGTATATGATTTTAAAATGTATATTTATGATTAAGACTAAAATTTATATTTAATTTTATATATAATGAATATGAATTTATATGAATTATATATAAATTTAAATATAAATTTTAATCTTATACCATTTTAATTTGAAATGTATATGGTATTTATATTAATTTAATATCTTCTTAAGCTATTGAATTTTATTTTTAATTTTTATAACTGCTCTTTATTGACATAAATTGAATTATTAAATAAATCCAAGTTTTCATTTTAAAGTTGGCATACTTTTCTCAGTGTAGACACACACACACACACACACAAAGATATATATAGAGAGTAACTTGAAGTTGAAGTTGTTTTGCAGTGAGTTTTCAGGGCGCTTTTGCTGTTGCTTTCAAAGTAATTGCGCATATGAAGCGATTGTTTGAATGGAGTGGAGCAGGTGGATTGGAGCTGACATTGCCATTGCCACTGCCATTGGGTGGTGCGTGTTGTTTGGTGGTTTGATGGGGCTAACATAGGAACAGCAACAGCAACAGGAGCAGAAAAAAGAAACTGGGATATAAAAGTGCAACAGCCGCTGTCAGTGAAAGGCAGCCATAAACATGCAAACTCAATTAAAACGATTTCTCATTAAGAGCATTCAGCGTCCAACAGACGCCACTCATCGATATACTCGATATACACACTCTCCTACCCTCTACATCAGTCCCCTTCGCCTACCCTCTGGCAGGGGGGAAGGGCTGATTGTGTTGTCTATATACACTGTCAGATTTCATTAATTATCGTTTGTAAAAGTCACCACCAGCGATTTCCGAGAGTCCGACGATGTCCAAGCTGTCTTTTTCACTCACTCCCTCTCTCTCTGTCTCTCTCTCTCTCTCTCTCTCTCTCTCTCTCTCTCTCGCTCGCTCTCTCTCTCTCTCAACCCCTCTTTTTCTCTGCCTACGTTCATGTCAACCTCAGTTGATAAATGCAAATGAAGCGCATGATTTACTTTGCGGTAAACGTTGAGAATGAACCGGTGGTACCAGCGGTGGTACCGCACCGCACCACTGGAGCGGTCTGTCTATTCAACATTCAACATCTAACATCCAACGGCGTCTAGTCATCTTGTCACTGGGCAATATCCAATTCACCAGTTGCACATGTTTAGCTCAGATCAGCTCAAAGTAATAGGAGAGTAAAAAATCAGGGTTCGAAAATAAAATTTATGAGTCGGAAAGAAATTAAACACTAAAAGAATTAAAGAATTTGAAAGGACTTTCCAGGAACTTGATTTTTTATAAAAAATAAGCGGCATAGGATTAGTTTTCCGACTATAGAATACCCGTTACTTACTTATTGCAAGCATTTAGAACAGCAAATACAAAGCTTTGCATACTTTTAGGCGCATACTTACCTACTTGAAAGACTTAAATAAGCCATTACTTCCGTTCTATTTGTCCGATCCTATTTCGATTAGGCAGAATGATAGCTAAAGTTAGTAAATACTTTGCAGTACTTAGTTAATTTGAAGAGACAACGTAATATCTTAAAACAAATTAGAAACAAAACTTATTTTCAATTTTTTTGCAAGTGCATTTTTATGCTACAGAGAACGACCTTTAATTTTTGGAATAGTTGTAATGTCTTCGGTTCCTGAAAAAGAACTTTAATTCTTTTTCGGTTTCGGTTTTTTTCGGTACTAAATATGAAACGGTTAATGTCGGCTAATGGTTCCGAAACCGGTTCTTTAATTTTTTTTAAATTATTTATATTTATTAATTCTTTTTGTTTATTTCTTTATGAAATTTTGTTATATTCAAATTTTTTAATGAATCTCATTACGGATCATGATATTTTAATAATTATTTCACTTGGTTTCGTTTATACAGTCGAACTTCCCCAACTCGAATCACCATTATCCAAAGAAAAAGTTCGAGATATGGAGTTATTTCACTTATGGAGTTATTTTTCTTAAGTTTATTGATTTTACTGTCACTTATTTAGTTCGAGTTAGAGAGAAATTCGAATTATAGAAGTTTAACTGTGAAATTTTTCCTTACTGACAAATTGTTTTAGGAAGCTCATTTAAAATAATAATAATAATAATCACTTTTAATATTCTCCAATGTTGTATGCTCTGTATATTGTAGAGAAATTGCTGTTAAAGTTAAGTTCGGAACAGCACTCGAAGCATCGGGAAATGTTATTAGAATGCAGCCAAAAATGGTGCATAGTTCATGGAACCAACGTCAAAGTTGATTGTAAAGTCAAAAATAAAGAAGGAAAAAATAGCTGCTGGCAAACTAAATGAAAAACATGTCGTTGGAATGATGATGTTTGGTCATTCGCTCGGAAATGTTTTTCGCCCTCTAGTTCTAACTTATCCAAACTACATTTTTTCAGTATCCCGTTCCCTCTTTTTCCGCTCCCTCTTTGCCCGACTCTCTTTTGCTGCCCAATCGTAAATTTGTCGCAGAAAACTGTACAGAATTCGTACAGCGCGCTCACAGTTCTGCGCGCCGAGTTCGTGTAAAACCCTCATTCGCTTTTATACATGCGTGGCCAAAATTCTCTGTAGGAAATTTATAAAACCGCGCGGCAGACTCCGCTACGAAGTCGAACGTTTTAGTGAGTTCTTCGCAGGGCTCTGCTGCATACTTTTCTGTATGCGTATTTCTGCTGTAAAAAATCTAGTTGGAATTCGGGCTGGTTCTAGTATGAAATCTGGTTGGAATTCTAATTGAAATACCCCACCCCTAATGAGCGGCAAATCTGCACGGCATTAGAAATAAAATGTTTATACATATTTTTAATTATTAATTTTATTTAAACATTGATTTACATTCTTTTATTACATTCTAACAGTTACTTAAACTAATTTAGATATATAAGAACACTGAAAAGAAAGAAAAAACAAACAATAATTACAAATGTGGTATTTTATGTGTTTTGTATTTTACTTACCTGGCTTGTGTGTATATACAAAACAGTAGCACTGCCGAATGTGGTTGACTGTAATATATTATTTGTGTTTTATTTTTAAATTATATTAACATATGCAATAAATATATTTAACTTACCGCTTCAGTTATGTTGTTTACGCAACACGAGCTAACACTTAACTAAAACGCAAAAGAAAAACTGCAAGAAATACACACAAAAAGGGTTGCAACCCATACAAAATTTAGCTGATCGAGTTTTTTTGTACACTGCAATAACTGCTGCAAATCCCTATGACAACCCTACAAAAGTGAATACAAACAAAGAAACAAAGAAAAAATCCAAGCAGCGTTTTCTGCAGCAGAACGCAGTGTCAAACTCAAGCAAACGAGCGAACTCATAGCGGAGTTTGCTGCATGTATTTCACACAGCTCAGAAAGATTTCCAAGCAGCGTTCTCTGCAGCAGAACGCTATGTCGAACTCAAGCCAACGAGCGAACTCATAGCGGAGTTAGCTGCATGTATTTCGCACAGCTTAAAAACAATTCTGTGCAGCGTTCTCTGCAGCTGAACGCAGTGTCAAACTCACTAAAACGTTCGAGTTCGTAGCGGACTTTGTTGCAGGGAACTTTTACCACGACGCAAACGATTCTAAGCAGCGTCTTATACAACCAAACACTATGAGAAACTCAAGCAGACGAGCGAACTCATAGCGGAATTTGCTGCGGGGATTTCACATTTAGAGACGATCGATTCTGACTACAGAGCGCGCTAATGAAAGTTTGCAGAATCAGGGATGTGCAACTTAAATCTGAAGCGTTCTGTACAGCGGCCGTATAGAATTCGTTCACCACATGACTGAATTCCCGGCTGGGTGCCTCTTGTTTCCCAGTTCGCTTCTTTTTTTTCAAAGGGCCCCCTCTGAAATTGATAGCTGAACATGGGCGACTGATTGAGTTAGCGAATTGCCCAGCTGAAATCGAATCATAGCTGAAGCCAGCGAGCCAGAAGCAGGCGGGGAATCACATGACCAAATAGCATAAAGTATACACTGAACAAAAAATCAAATCATATTTAAATTCTAGTTAAAAATTCAACCGATTTTCCATGGAATAAATGCACTTTGTCTCTTCGTTTACCCATTTTCGAATTGACTCCCAAAATGGACCGTTTGTATTCTAAAACTTACACTTAGTAAGATAGTAAGATTGTAACATGAACCATTTTATTACATAAAAATGTATTGAATGCTTAGTTTAACCCATTAATGGCTGCCCATAGATCGGCTGGTACGATTTTGAATAGATTTGGAAATGTGTGCCTAGAAGACCATAGAAGTTGAAAGAAACAAAAAAAAATTTTATCTTTAAATTTAATTTTTTCGATTTCCATACATTTTTCAGCTTTTTTCGATAAAATTTTGTATGCAGAAATATAGCTAGATATTCACCTGCAAAAAACTACAGGTATAACAAGGATAACTAAACTGTTAAATTTTTATACTTATATTTTTATTATTTCTCTTTACTATGAAATAAATTTTGCCTCGATATCTCTCACATGCCCCGAGCTAGAATTTTTAAAGTGTCAATACTTTTTTGGGTATTTAAATACCCATTAGCTTAAAATGGGCTAAAACAAGTTTTTCAAGCTGTTTTCAATATATTATATAAAAAAAGAGAGATAGAAACAACATAAGTGTAGTATGGAATAAAATGTAGCGTGCGACGCTGATTAAAATTAAATAAAAAATTAACCAATTAATATTTTTCAATCAAATCAGAAAACATTATAAAGTTACAACAATGCATTTAATTTTAAAGTTAGTCGCATTCAAATACTTCTTCAGGTTTCGCTTAAAATCAGTGTTTGAACTGTTCGCCGTAAAAGCGACTACTGTTTTTGTCGCGTGCGAACGCCTTGGTTTTTTGTAATTTTATTGAAAACGAACAATTGTCCAAAATCAGCCTTTGCACCAATTATAGCGCTAATCAAGAGCTATAGTTTTCGCCTTCTGTAAAAATAAAATAAAAATAATAATTTGGATTATTTTTTTTTTAGTATGGATGCGATTTTGAAAAAATACCCATTTACAAATATTTTCTTTTTATCTGTTTTATAATTATTAAATTTTCCCAAACTTTTTTTTCGGTGTACATATGTGCTGCTGCTGCTGGCGCTGGTCCTATTGCCAATAGTAGTGTGCATTATTTATTTAGCAAGTTTTATTTTCTTTCTGTTTTTTTTTTTGTGGCTTTGCTGCCGTCAATTTGATGGCCACATGTTGCTGCTCCGTGTTGCATGTTGCAGGCATTTTATGGTGCGGTTGTTCAAATTGCGTGGCCCCCTTTGCCCCCTCCCCTTTTCCTACTTGGTCACAATGCTGGCCGTTGGTGTGTCTTTGTGTCTAGGATATGCTTTTATAGTTGATTAAGGCATATCAAATGTCAAATGTCACTAAAGACGACGTCGCTACTTCGCTACTCTTCTCAGAGAACTAAACAAAATGCTGGCTGCAAAGGGAAAGGGAAAGGGTCGTTTGGTTTTTATGGTGCGGTTGACTGAACCTTTATTTCTGCCACACACACACACACACACACACAGGTGTGTGCTGCAACCACCGCACCACTCACATCACTCACACCACCACCACCTTGAGGTAATAAAAAAGGAAAGAAAAGCGGGAATGAATGAGAAAAACAGAAAGAATTACACTTGACAAGGAGGGACAGCATAATAGAAACGATGCAGTCGAACTTCCATAACTTAAACTTCTGTAACTCGAAATTTCTCTAAATCAAAAATCAAAGCGTTTACTAAACTTAAAAAATAAAACAAGAGGAAAATGTGTACCCGTTACTTGATTATAGAAGCAAGCATATAAATTTAATTTAAGTTGTTGTAAATAATAACAGAATAAACTATAAGAAAAAAAAAAAAAGGTACTTGATTAAATGTATAAAAAAAAAATGCATTGCATAGTTTTGGGCACTTGCATTGCTTTAAAACTTAAATCAGCCTTTCCCACCTTTCTATTTGTCCGATCTTGCTACGATTTGGAAGAATGATAGGTAATAATAGTAAATAGTTAACGTTAATTATACACAATATACTCCTTTACTTATTTTTTCAAGTAACGGGTACAATAATTCGATAAGTCAAAGTCTCAAAAGCTCGAACTTTTTCTTTGAATAATGTTGATTGGAGTTGGGGAATTTAGACTGCAATTATTTTATGTATTTTTAAAATTACTTCATAAAGTGTAACTGTTTTTAGTTTCATGATTTTTACCTAATACCTATTTATTCTAATTTCATGCTCAGCTTTTTATCATGTTATTAAAAATTCGATTTGAAATGTCAAAACTACTCTCGATCCTATTTTTTTCCCATCACTGTATATTTCCATGCAAGAGTTGAAAATATACTAGACAATTTTCTGACTTTAATTAATTTATTATATAATTTTTAATATATTTATATAAAATATTATTTTATTTCATAAAGATCTGTGAACAATTTTAAGTATTTTATAAACACGTATGTATTATCTAATATTATTTTACACTATTTTAAACTATATCTTACTGATATATCTTACTGATTGGAAGTTCATTTATTACGTTTTATTTATAAATTACGTTCATCATGCTATAAATTTGTCTGATTTAAAAGTCAAAATGACAGTCGTTCTGTTATTTGTTCCATCACTGTATGAGGCACACATCGCGCTTTGTCCTTTTCCCTGTCATCCTCTCTCTCTCTCTGTCTCTATCATTCGCTTCTCCTCTCTTTACTCCCCACTCCTTCACTCTCTGTCTGTCTGTCTGTCTGTCTAGCAACGTCAATTGGCAATGACGCGACGCGTGTTGTGGCAAGCACAGGACTCGATGCTTTACAGGAAGCGGAAATTGAAGCATAAAATTGCCAAGTTGCAACCAATACCAAAGTAGCAACAACAGCAGCAACAACAACAACGTGCCACATTTCATTGCAGAAACGGAAATAAGTTTGCTTAACGTTGAAATTGTCTACATTATCTATATCTTTATATATTTATTTACTTTTGGATCGCCACACATTATCCACATAACAAATGCTCCACAAAATGTTGCAAGTTGCAAGTGTCAATTGTTAAACGAGACACAAAAACGAATTTGCGAAATTACAAAACTACTACAAGATGCTTAACTTAAGTTGTAACTTTAATGTAAACTTAATTATATTTTCATTTGGTATAAAATAAAATTTGTTTTGGATTTTAATATATATTTTAATATATTTTAATATACAGATTAACTTGCAAAGTTGCTAAATTTAAAATCAGACCAACTTTAAAATTTCATAGCTTTGTTGTTTGGCCTGGAAAAACATTAAATTATTAATAATTTGTTTAAATCAATTTAGTTTTCACCAAAATGCAATTTTTGAGAATTTTTTTTAAGTTTAAAATTGTTTATTTCTAGCTTAAAAGTTTGATCACCTTTTTTTAATCTTATTGTTTTTGTAAAAAATCATGCCAAAATGGACACAAATTTTGACTTTTATAATAGTTATTTTTATTCTATAGTTTATAGTTATTATTTAAAAGTATTTTATAAATTTATATAAATCAAAAGAATTATTAGATAAATCAAATAAAATATAGACTTTTTTACAATAAATTCACTAAATTCACAATGTAAATAACAAATATTGCTAGAATAATTTTTGCCACAATATATTAATATTTTTGCAAAGTCTTGTCATTTTCAAAATTATACTTAGTATTTGTAGCTTAAATATAAACGCTTTCTTTTTGAATAAACATAACAAAACTGCACAATGATATTCCCCACTTTTAATTTAAATTAATTTTAAATACTTTGTTTTGAGGGAACAACGATATGTCCCTATTTTTCGTATTTTAAAGTTGAAACACGATCGAATTAATTTTGCTGCGTTTATTGCCGGCTGTTCTACGATGTATATTTTTCATGCTTTTTACAGATCATCTGTGTGCCAAAATGAGTATAACATTACAATAACATTTCATATGCATAATGCATTGTTAACAATTTTGTTGCATACGCACAGGTGCTGCAATAATTGGTTCGAAATTGAGACAAAATAGCAATTAAGAACAGTGACAAAGTAAATACAAATTCAAAAGACAAATTTCAGAAAAGTAAGAAGTTCTGCTTCGAACATACTTACTGCTTCTATTTTATATTTACGTGCACATTTATTGCGCTATTAAATTTAAAGTGCAATTAAATTTATCCAAAATTAGTAATAAATAGCTTAAGCACAAATATTATTTTTATAAATTATAAATTTAATTTAATAGGTCGTTAAGTCTCATCCCTCTTCAGAACTGCCCAAAATTTGAGTTTTAAACAATGTCATTTCAGTTTCTCATGCTGCTAAGCTTCAATTGGGATTTTGCGAATCGTATTAAATACAAATAATAAATGTCAAAAATGTGTTTAAAAATTTAAAAAAAAAAAAAAATACCGTCGAAAAAAAAAACGTAACAAGAAGAAATTAAATAAAAGCGCGAAATTCAGGCAGCTCGCTGAAAATTTTAATTATATTTGCAATTGCAATGCCATAAATTTTCAGAGCACACACACACACACGCACACACACAGCGTCAAGTTTGCCTCGAAGTATGCAACAAAAAGAGCGAAGCGAACGAAGCTGAAACGGGAAGATTGAAGGGGAAGCTAAAAAGAGAGAGAGGAATGTGGGAAAGAGGGAGAGAACAGGTACAAGGTAAGACAGGTTGAATGCGACCAACACCTACACACACACACACACACACACACACACACACAGGGCCACGGCCATGGCAAACACCAAATATGTGGCAAGCTATTTTAATATGACCAAAGGGAGGCGTCAACGGGGGGGCGTGGCTTCGACTAAAAAGGCGCCTCGAGATGTCGTCGAAAGGCACAAAATGGGGCAGGAGGAGGGAAAGGGAAAGGGGAGTGGTGAAGGTAAAAGTAAACCTTAAATTAAATTGCAATTTGTGGCTTAATTTATTTTTATCGCACACTGAGACTGAGATATTTAAAAACGAGCGGTACTCGACTGTCGAAGACCCCGTACTTACTATGCAAAAGCAAACACTGCTTAAAGTCATGTAATATAAGTCGCTACAAACATTTAATGTATTTTAATATATATATATTTTCGCCCAAATATATTGAGGATACGTACATATATCAATTTACATTAAAGATATAATAAATGATTTAGTAAAGCACATCATCAAATTTAACAGATGCACAAAATAAATTGATTTAAGCATTAGAGAAAGCAAGAAAGCGATAAGAGCATTTCCCACATCTCTTAATCATAAACCAAAAAAGAATCAAATATTAACATTGAATTGATGTAACTGCAACATTAATATAAAATGTCAGGAAAACATTAATAAATCTTAAAAATAAAAAAGTCTGTTCAAGCCGGGATTCAAGCTCGGGACCTACATATGATCTAAAAAGTCTGCAAATATTAAAAAAAAAAATTAAAAAATTTGCTCTCGCTGGGAGTTGAACCCGCGACTAATTGCTAATTTACTGGGAACTTTGCCCCTTAGGCCACCGAAGCCAACTTTACAAATGCAAAATGCAGATATGTATGTTAAGACTACAATGATTTATTCTTTGCCAGTTATGATTTCTGCAACATCATTTTAAAATTTAATAACATTAAAAAAAACATTTGGGGATCATCTGCTAACAACTTAATTTTATTGGTCAAATAATAAATACTAACATTTTGAATTGATAAAAATGCAACACTTATATAAAATATCAACATAACACAAAAAAATTGATTTTAAAAACAAAAAAAATTTTGTCCGTGTCAGGATTTGAACCCGCGACCCCCTGACACAACTGACAATGTAAGCAAAAAACTAGGCGTCTTTACAAATTGCGCCACAGTCGCTCTTTGAAATCCACTGTCCAGTAATAGATTTCATTGTTACTGGACTGTAAATCAAAAGTAATTAATTGTATTCATTGATTGTTGTTGTTGCTGCTAAAGTATGGCAAATAAAGGAGAATTTAGTTGTTCAATATCTTCTCTGTTTATTATCCGATCGCGATGAAATTTTCAGCACATATGGAAAGTAACAATATCTTCGTCTATGCTTAATAAGGAATGTCTATCTTTAAAATTGTCCTTATAATTAAGATTTTCTAATTTGTGGGCGTTTAAGGGGGCGTGGCCAAAATCTAAAACAAACTCGATCTGCTTACAATATAGACGCACCTACATACCAAGTTTGAAGTCTCTAGCTTTTATAGTCTCTGAGATCTAGGCGCTCTTACAGACGGACAGACGGACAGACGGACAGACGGACATGGCTATATCAACTCGGCAATTGATGCTGATCAAGAATATATATACTTTATGGGGTCTGCCACGCCTCCTTCTGCCTGTTACGCACATTTTTTTTGTGACAAAGTTAATAGACCCCTATACTTTTTTAAAGTACGGGGTCTAACGAGCCGAGCACGAGAGCCGACAAAAGTTAAAGCATACTTAGTGGCTACACACACACACACACACACATATATACACAGAGCGAAAAATTCAAGTATTTAATAATTGTTTACTCACTAGAAATTAATTCTTATTTCAAACACGATATTTTAAGTATGAAATTTAAGTCACATATGCATAATTTTTTATAATGAAGTAAAAATTCCCATTAAGTTTTTTCTGTATTACTTTAAAATTGTTTAAACTTTTTTAAACTTTTTTCTTTAATTTTGTTTGTTATTGCTATAAGCAATAAAACTGCATACCAATAATTTTTTAATTTGCACTTGTGCATTTTTAATTTAACAAAAATATGAGTCACATTTAATTATTTTGCTGTGGTATTTCAAGCTTAAAAAAAGGAATCAATGATTTAAGTACAATTTAAACTTGATTCAAGTATCTTTATCTACGTTACTCTCCGTCTGAGTATAAAAACATCTTAAAAGTAGAACCATAAAATGTTATTGAAAAATAATCAAAATTGTCACATCATCGTTGAAATTCTCCCTTTTCCTTTTTAGGAATCTCTGACCTTACTAATTATAATTACTGTACTTCCACTAAATGTTACTACTAATACTTTTAGATCAGATGGATTTTTTTTTTTTAGGTTTTCCCCAATCCTGGCAACAAATGTTGGATCATTTTAAAATTTGTGTATAGCCCCATATTCTTAATTTTTTGATTCTTTCAGTTAAAATTTAAATTTAAAAATATTTACTAAATTTTACCTTAATTTTTATGTTACTTAATTTAAGTTAAATTTTTTACTTTAATTTTTGGTCAACTTTATTTAGTTGACATTGAATAAATAAATAAAAATATGTCAAGACTAACCACCCAAATATAGTCTGTTAAATATATTCTGTATTTCCAATGACAAGTCGAACTGCAACTCATAAAAGAAAAGCAAGAGCCATTTGGAAATTCTAAGCCAACAATCGTAAAAATGATATAAGTATACAAAATCTTGTATCTAAATTAAGCTGCAAACTAATGTTAAGAATTTTTTTACTCATTTTCAGATAGTTCAGAGCTAAAATTGATTCAAGATATCTTCGTTCATATATTATGTGTAATCGTCGTTTTTTAAATCAAATTTTGGATTTTTGTACTTAAGTTGAATAAAAATTTCATTGAATAGAAAAATCTTTATTATGAACTACAAAAACAACATTTTTTTACGAATCGAAATCATACCGGAATTTCAAAAGCGAAACAAACAAATAACCGCCAACCGTTACGAAACCGGTATCCTAGGATTTTGTGTAATCGATAACCGATAGCCACAATTTAAACTGAAATTAAACCTTAACTGAACCCGAAATTTGTTTCAGCTTAAATTCCTGATTTTAAGTATTGCACGGTAAGTAGTATGTCTATTTTCTCTCAGTGTACCCACACACAGCGACACAGAGCCTGAAGCTGTCGCCTATTCTTTTTGGTTTTTTTTTTGGGTAATGCTATTATTGGAATTTTAATTTCCTATTTTAAAGCTGTCGAGAGGCGCTCAAGCACACAAATAAACTGCCTACACAAATGTGTATATGTATATGTGTGTGTGTGTGTCTCTGTGTGTGGTATGTGGCATGTGTGTGTGTGCTGAGTGTGTGTGTGTATCTGTGTCTGTCTGAGTGTGTGTGTTTTGCGTGTGCCATGAGTGCTTCCTTCCTTCCGCTTTGAGCAGCGGCTTTGTTTTTGGCTTTGTTTTGGTTTTACAAGTAGCTGCCACATCCACATCCACATCCACTTCCCTTTCCCCTTCCCCTATCCACAGCATTTCCGCTTTCACCTCCTGCGCTTTAGCTTCCTTTTCCCTCTCACAGAGTTGCCTTTCCCTTTTTTGGTGTGCAATTTCACGCGAAGTTACAACGCATCAATCAAAGCGCTGACTTTGTGTGTGTGTCTCCCTCTAAGTGTGTGTGTGTGTGTCTCTTTCTCCACGTGTGTGTGTGTGCGTAGTCACAACAATTTGAGGACTCACCTCTTTCCACACTTTTCTCTAACTCTGCTCTAGCTAAAAAGCTGCAATCGCATCTATCAAAGAGAAGCTTCAGAATTTGTGGATCTCAGAAAGATATAGAACAGATATAGTAAAATGCACTTAGATGCTGATTTAGAATTTCAAATAAATAACATAATTTATTAAATAAATAAAAGCAAGTAATTGAAAATGATACAAACGAAACTAAGAAGGGAAAAGGAGATTTAAAGTCGGAGCTTTTCATCTCTTAAACTGTAAACGAGTTCACCGAATAAAAGTAAGTCTTTTTCATAAATTAAATAAAAATAACTTAAATATATTAATTAAAAATTGTAGTAAAAATATTTTCTAATGCACAATTGAGGACTGGCATTGCCAGATGCTTTATGAAAAGTTTTAAAGTACTTTCCTTTGCCAAAAAAGTTCTACAAAGCAGAGGAGAAAAATGTCGAAGTGGAATAGCTGAGCAGAACACCTTTGGACTCAAAAATGAAGAGTAGTAAATGAAAATGTTAATTAACATTTATTTATAATAAAATTGGTATATGCAAGGACTAAAGAAAGTTAAATAAGTTCACTTACTATTTATTTTTTTTCGGAGAACTCATTTCACTTTCTGTATTGTTTACATATATTTAGACCCCGTACTTTAAAAAAGTAAAGGGGTCTATTAACTTTGTCACAAAAAAAAATGTGCGTAACAGGCAGAAGGAGGCGTGGCAGACCCCATAAAGTATATATATTCTTGATCAGCATCAACGGCCGAGTTGATATAGCCATGTCTGTCTGTCCGTCTGTCCGTCTGTCCGTCTGTCCGTCTGTCTGTCTGTCTGTCCGTCTGTAAGAGCGCCTAGATCTCAGAGACTATAAAAGCTAGAGACTTCAAACTTGGTATGTAGGTGCGTCTATATTGTAAGCAGATCGAGTTTGTTTTAGATTTTGGCCACGCCCCCTTAAACGCCCACAAATTAGAAAATCTTAATTATAAGAACAATTTTAAAGATAGACATTCCTTATTAAGCATAGACGAAGATATTGTTACTTTCCATATTTGCTGAAAATTTCATCGCGATCGGATAATAAACAGAGAAGATATTGAACAACTAAATTTTCCATTATTTGCCATACTTTAGCAGCAACAACAACAATCAATGAATACAATTAATTACTTTTGACAATGAAATCTATTACTGGACAATAGATTTCAGAGAGCGACTGTGGCGCAATTTGTAAAGACGCCTAGTTTTTTGCTTACATTGTCAGTTGTGTCAGGGGGTCGCGGGTTCAAATCCTGACACGGACAAAATTTTTTTTGTTTTTAAAATCAATTTTTTTGTGTTATGTTGATATTTTATATAAGTGTTGCATTTTTATCAATTCAAAATGTTAGTATTTATTATTTGACCAATAAAATTAAGTTGTTAGCAGATGATCCCCAAATGTTTTTTTTAATGTTATTAAATTTTAAAATGATGTTGCAGAAATCATAACTGGCAAAGAATAAATCATTGTAGTCTTAACATATCTGCATTTTGCATTTGTAAAGTTGGCTTCGGTGGCCTAAGGGGCAAAGTTCCCAGTAAATTAGCAATTAGTCGCGGGTTCAACTCCCAGCGAGAGCAAATTTTTTAATTTTTTTTTTTAATATTTGCAGATTTTTTAGATCATATGTAGGTCCCGAGCTTGAATCCCGGCTTGAACAGACTTTTTTATTTTTAAGATTTATTAATGTTTTCCTGACATTTTATATTAATGTTGCAGTTACATCAATTCAATGTTAATATTTGATTTTTTTTTGGTTTATTATTAAGAGATGTGGGAAATGCTCTTATCGCTTTCTCGCTTTCTCTAATGCTTAAATCAATTTATTTTGTGCATCTGTTAAATTTGATGATGTGCTTTAATAAATCATTTATTATATCTTTAATGTAAATTAATATACGTATCCTCAATATATTTGGGCGAAAATATATATATATTACAATGCATTAAATGTTTGTAGCGACTTATATTACATGACTTTAAGCAGTGTTTGCTTTTGCATAGTAAGTACGGGGTCTTCGACAGTCGAGTACCGCTCGACTGTAGCACCGCCGACTAGTTTTATTATGAAGACACAACTTTAAATCGAGATTTTTAATTTAAAATGCAAGAAACACTATATATTAAGGGAGAAAAAATAAAAATAATTATACTCAAAATTATATTAAAATAATAAAAGAATTAAGCAAGTTAGTTATAAATGTTTTTCTGAAGATTAATATGTAATAGATTAAATAGGAAATCAAATATGTTTAACTTATGAGTGTTTGTGACTAAATGTAAATTTTAATAGCACTAGGAATTAAGAAAAAAGTTTAAATAAATAAATAAATACATGATTGAACAAATAACAAACATTTGGGGTATTTTGTAAAATTTAATTCTAACTTCGTTTTAAATTATGTTACTCGTGACAAGTTAATTCAAAGAGTTTATAAGCCACTTACTTTTTCTGCATAACTATAAATATGAAAAATAATATGATATTTAATGGAAACTATTTTTAGACCCCGTACTTTAAAAAAGTAAAGGGGTCTATTAACTTTGTCACAAACAAAAATGTGCGTAACAGGCAGAAGGAGGCGTGGCAGACCCCATAAAGTATATATATTCTTGATCAGCATCAACAGCCAAGTTGATATAGCTATGTCCGTCTGTCCGTCTGTCCGTCTGTCCGTCCGTCCGTCTGTCCGTCTGTAAGAGCGCCTAGATCTAAGAGACTATAAGAGCTAGAGACTCCAAACTTGGTATGTAGGTTCGTCTATATTGCAAGCAGATCGAGTTTGTTTTAGATTTTGGATCGGACCCATATATCATATAGCTCCCATAGGAACAATCAGTTGAAAATCAAGTCTTAGTATGGAAAACTTTTTTGCTGTTTGAGATATTTCAACCAAACTGACAGAATATGCATAAAAGATGGTCCCATACATACTGACCAAATTTGATTGAAATCGGATTACTATATCATATAGCTGCCATAGGAACGATCAGTTGAAAATGAAAAAGAAAGTCAAAATAAATTAAGTAGGACTTTAAGCATACCTGGGATAAAACTGAGAAAAAGTCAGCTTGAAAAACCCCTCCAATCTCCCACTTCCATATTCCAATATCTGACGAGTTGTAGTAACACTATATTCTCAATTATATTACAAGTCGAAAACAGTTGAGTCACCATAATTGATCACACAGTTTGTGGACATACATATAATATAACAAAGTTACGGTTGAAATGCAATCAGGACATTTATCGATGCCCTGCGGGTTAAGAACTTAACTGCTTAAATGGTAAATGGTAAATGGTCCGCAACGTGGATGGAAGATGTATGAAACTGATGCTGAAATAAATGAAAACAGAGAAATATTACCAAATAAATGTATTAAAAAGGTAGCAGCAACAACAACAACAACAACAACAACAATGGCAAACAATAAGCAAGGAAAATGGGAGAAAAACTCGTGCTGTGCGAATTTTTGAAAGGGGCAGGAAGTGGGGAAAGGAAAAAGTCAGGGGGCAGTAACTGGGGAAAGGAAGAAGTCAGGGGGACATATGTACAAATGGGGTAGCTGTTGTTCTTGTCGTTTTTTTTTGTTCTTATTGTTGTTGTTGTGATTCAAACAGGTAAGGGACAAAAAGCCATAACTTGCGCACAATAAAGCAAAAATTAAAAAGCGGAAACCAAATTGTTTTTTTTTGTGTCCTGAAGAAATTTTCCTTAGCTCTGCCAATATCTTAGCATCTTTATTTCCCGTCTTGAGTCTCAGTCTCCAACTCAGCACAGTTTCCGCTTTTGAGCTTCTCTAAAATTACCACATAAAGTTGGTCTTGGGGAAATGCCTTCAATTCCAGTTTTTGTTTTTAAATTGTCGCTTCATTTCACTTTTTTTTAAAATGTTCTTCACTATTTTTCTAATTAGCTTTAGCTTGATAATAGAAGAGAGCAGAGATATCTTAAAATATATAATATCTTAAAGCTACAGGAATGTCAATTCAAAATATATTGGAAAAAAACCTGTAATTGATTGAGTTTTCAGGCTAGGCAATTATTATGAAAGCAATTTTCCAAAACCATAAATTATTTTTTTAATTAAAATAAGAAAGTTATATATTTATTTATTAATTTTTAAAATTTTTTTTTCTGTGGCCTTAAGAACTTATTATTTTTTAATTATTTGCTTTGAGTTAGAAAAGTTGAACAGTATTTTTAATAGCTTCTTTTTTGCTTAAAATTAACATTGAGAAAACAAGTTTTTATAAATTAGTTTTTATAAATTTTACGAAAAAATCATTTAAATTTGATAGTGTTTTATGTTCCTCCTGACATGGATGTCAACTATTATTATTACTATTATTATTACAATTATTATTACTTTTACTAATATTTTATTCAATTTTTTTTTTAATTTAAATTTTAAGAGAGGATTCTAAAAATATATAAAATCAAACAAAAAGCGCAAATTACGCTTTTATATACAGTAGCTACTTTCTGTATGAAAAGAAGGATAAAGGGGTAAAATAGTAATTTTTAGCAATTTTCAAAAAATCATACAACATTTTTAAAAATTTTCGCAGTCACTCTTAGAATTGCTCGAAGAATTTTTTTGCATCCAAGCATTTTTTGTTGGAGCCCGAGGAAAAAATTGAAGAAGTAGACTTTTGCAAAAATTCAACATTTTCAATGAGTACATAATGGGCTAAGGAAAGTTTTGTATCATACAAACGGCTCCAAGGTTTCATTTGGTCTTCATATGGTCAAATAAAAAAAATAATTTAAAAAATCCAAAAGCAGCCTTTTGTTGCCGCATGTTTATATTCTCTGCTGTATTTAAGAGAAAACAAAATTTTTTTTTTAAATTTCATAATTCCCTAATTGATTTTTATACAAGGTGGCGCAAAAGAAGTCATCTGATGTTGTTTGGCTCACAATTTTTTTTTAAATGAAAAACTTCGATTCTGTTTTTTGATAATTTTTATAAGAACCCTTAGAATTTCATTGGTCAAGACGAGAAAATGTTATCGGCGAAGTGTTCGCTGCCAGAGTTGATGACCATACGCCCGTTTTACGGCATTTCCCATCACTTTTGCCAGAACTTCGAGCGACAGGTTCTCGCATTCCAGGCCAATATTCTCTTTAAGGATTCAAGAGATTGAGGCTTTATGGCATAAGCCCGCGACTTCAAAAAACCCCATAAAAAGAAGTCTTGAACGGTTTAACCGGGTGATCTGGCCGGCCTGTGCGAATCTCAAAAACGAGAGATTAAGCGGTTATTATTATTACATTTTTACAATTATTCCGCGTTCTTGGGGAGTGTATCGCTCCATGGCTTATTCACTTGTATTCTGTATCTGTCTAGTCCACAAATGTCAAAACAGATTTGACATTGGCGGCAATTTGCAAAAATGAGAGCATCTTCCAATAGGGTGACTTCTTTTGCGCCACCTTGTATGTATGTATGTGGTAGCTTTAATTATATTTGTACACTTTAAGTGATTGCAATCATTGTATTTTATTTATATCATAAATAATAATTACAAATAAAATATACAGACTTCTCTCATTTCGCAAAGCAAATAAAACTTAATGTTTGACCAAAAAAAAAAATAAATAAATAAAAACACTCGCAAAGCCACGAAACTGCTGTGGCGAATTCAGCGCTTCTTTCCACTAGAGTTGGGAGTATAAAAACAAAAAAAAAGCAGTTACAAATTTAACAACGAACGGTATTTATTTACGGCATTTTTTCACGCTAGCTGCGAATCTAAGCTCTGAGAGGGAGTGAGAGAGAGAGAGGGAGTGTGGGGAGAGGAAGAGGGAGGAGGCTGACAGCTAACGCTGTTTACCTGTGGGCGTGACAAACGCCCCCTAAGCCACACTCCCCTCCCCCTGTCCCCCTGCCCCCTGTTCCTTCCACTTCTCTGTTTCAGTTCAAAAACTCACAGAGAAGCATCTAAAAAAAATAAAAAAAAAATAAAAAATAAAAAAAAGGCAGAGGACTTTGCATTGTTGTTGTTGTTTTTTGTGTGCCATTGTTACAGTTGTTGTTGCTCAACTTAATGGCCATTGTTGTTGTTGCTGTTGTTGTTGTTGTTGCTGTTCATGTTGTTGCTGCTGCGGGTCGCAACAATGGTAGACAAAAGACGCCAACACTTTTGCATCACTTCGATTGTAATTTCATGCCCGAATTATCCTTGGGGAGACATTTACCCTAAACGAAGCACAAGGCAAACACACACACACACACACACACACACACACACACACACACACACACACACACACACACACACACACACACATACACAGCATATACACCTATAGCTTGGTGTATAAATTTCAATAGCAAACGACGCCAGAAGAAGGAAGAAGTCAAAAGTGCGGGCCATAGACGCAGTGCAGACGCTTTCAAGGTGGGGCTATAGATGGTGAGGGAGGGGAAGAGAGGGGGCGGGGTAGCAAATACAAAAGGGGCGCACAACAATTGCAAGAGCAACACCAAGATACACACACACACACACACACACTCGCACACACACACCTTTATTATTATTTTTACACTTAACTTCCGGTTTACGCCTATTATGCCCCCCCTCTTTTTATACAGCCCCTCCCCCTTCTGCCCCTTTGGCTGCTCAGCTTTGGCATCAAATTACAAAATATAAAGCCGTTGTCCTCCCGCCTTCACAGCCCCGCCCCCTTGCAACTTGCAACATCTCCGACGCGCCTCCAACCTTGCACAGTGGCGCTAAAATTGTATTGCCAGCTGTGCAAATAACAGTTATGAGAAACTGGATAAACTTTTATTTCAATTTGTATTTCAAAATCACAGTATAAAAGTAATTAAATTTCTATAATTAAAATTTTAAATAAAAATTAAAAAATAATTTTGGCAAAAATTTATTTTTTTTTTAAACTTTTACTTTGGCAACTGAAAATAAAAGTTATTTTCCAATTTTTATCGTAAAATTTTAAATAAAAATTATTTTGAAATTTCTATTATAAAAGTTAGAAAATAAAAATTTAATGCAAATGTCTATTAAGCCGAAAGCTGTAAAAAAAAATATTAAAATAAGTATTGAATTTTTGAAGCTTAAATTTGTTATTTTAATATGAAAGAAATATGTGACTAATGTCAAATTATTGATAGTGACCATTATTTAAAGAAATAAAGTGTGTTTCGGAAATCTATAGAGTTTTTTAAGATTATGTCTTATAAAAACAATCGTCTGAAATGTCGGTGTTTTTTTAAATCTAAAAAAATCTATTGCCACAAATTTATTTTGAATTTTAATAAAACTTTTTAGTTTAAGTGTGTTTTTTTATAATAAACAAATTTATTTTATGCATTGTTAATCAATATATATCGTGATGACGTTATTAAAAAATTTCAAGAGTTCTTTACGAGAATTCCTTTAGTTTTTCTATAGTTAAATTGTCACAGATTTCATTTTTCTGATTTCCGATTGCCCCAAATTTATTTCCAAATTCAACATAACTATTTATTTTATATATGTATCTATTGAGCAATATTTATTTTATGCATTTGTATTTATATTAAATAATACACAGTTGAACTTTCCTAACTCGAACTTCTTTAATTCTTTTTTATTTTTAACTCGAGCTAAATGAGTTGCAGTATAATAGATAATTTTGGCAAAAATATATTTTTATTTTAAACTTTTACTTTGGCAACTGAAAATAAATTTTTGCCAAAATTATTTTTAAATTTTTATTTAAGATTTAAAAATAATTCTACAGCAAAAATTTATTTTCAGTTGCCAAAGTAAAAGTTTAAAAAAAAAATAAATTTTTGCCAAAATTATTTTTTAATTTTTATTTAAAATTTTAATTATAGAAATTTAATTACTTTTATACTGTGATTTTGAAATACAAATTGAAATAAAAGTTTATCCAGTTTCTCATAACTGTTATTTGCACAGCTGGCAATACAATTTTAGCGCCACTGTGCAAATATGTAGTTATGAGAAACTGGATAAACTTTTATTTCAATTTGTATTTCAAAATCACAGTATAAAAGTAATTAAATTTCTATAATTAAAATTTTAAATAAAAATTAAAAAATAATTTTGGCAAAAATTTATTTTTTTTTTAAACTTTTACTTTGGCAACTGAAAATAAATTTTGCCAAAATTATTTTTAAATTTTAAATAAAAATTTAAAAATAATTT
>JBAMBJ010003297.1:0-10045 GCA_037043495.1 Drosophila recens | reverse complement strand
TTAAAGTACTTGACTTATTTATTAGCTAAACATAGGTGGGAAATTGTAGCGGTAATTTTCGGTCATTTTATATACGATAAGAATTGTTCATACTTACATAAAGTTTTATTTAAAGTTTTTTTTACAAGATTTGACGAATTTTTAATAATTTAAGCCAATACAATAAATAAAAAATAACAAAAGTTCTGTATATTTTTATTTAATTTTAAGATTTTATTTTCAGACAAGATTCTTTCAATTTGGCCCACTGTGCCTGTGTAATCCTTGGTGTTGCCTACTTTTGTGCGCTCTCCAAGAGCTGACCACTTATTTGTGCCAGTGTGTGTGTGTGAGTGTATGTGTGAGTTTGGTCACTGAGCTGCGCTTCAATAAATTGTCTGTTATCATTTTCATGTTTATGTATTGACGACGGTTTGAGAAACTGACTATCGGACTGTCGGTTGTCGGTTGTCAGACGGGGCGTATGAGTAATGTCAACGCCAAGAAAAATCTGCTTTGGCCCAGCAAGAGAAAGAGAACGAGGACGAGGCAGAGACAGAGACAGAGACAGACAGAGGCACAGGCTGAGCCTAATTTGCCGGAAATAAATGTGCAGCGATGTGTACGGATTTTCGAAGTCAAGGCTCGGAAGAGTCCAAAGAGAAGGAGGCGGCCAAGGAGAAGGAGAAGGAGGAGAAGGAGGAGCAGGCCAAGCAAGTGTCCGAGGCGCAGTCTTAGCAGATATCGTGGCAGGAAATTTGAAACTTGTTAGAAGCTCCTTGCGGCAAATCCAATTTCACATAGCATGCATTTTCGATTAGAACCGCACTTCATTCCTTACCCTCCTCCTCCTCCTTCCTCTCCCATCTCTAAGATTATGGCTCAAAAATTTCATTCACATTTCAAATGCCAATTGCGAAATGTGCAAAATGTGCGTTCAATCATGGAACTTGGCATTCCCGATAAGCCCAAATTCAAGGAGTGCAATTTAATGAAACGATCCACTTGAAAATCTGTTTAATATGCCCTGTACTTAAAAATTATATAAAAAGGGTTTATTTACTTATCTCTTTGTATGTTTAATTTTGACATTTTTGCTCAGACTTAAATTTAAAGTAATAAATTAATTTCATATTAAGTTTATGTTATTGCATAAATAGAAGAAAAGCTTAAGCTAAGTTTGCTAGGTTTGTCGATTAAGAATGTGAAGCCAAAACAAGAAAAAACTAGTCGGCGGTGCTACAGTCGAGCGGTACTTGACTGTCGGAGACCCCGTACTTATTATAAAGATATCTCAAACAACAAAAAGATTTTCATACTAAGACTTGATTTGAACTGACTGTTCCTATGGCAGCTATATGATATAGTAATCCGATTTCAATCAAATTTGGTCAGTATGTGTGGGACCATCTTTTGTGAATATTCTGTCAGTTTGGTTGAAATATCTCAAACAGCAAAAAAGTTTTCCATACTAAGACTTGATTTTCAACTGATTGTTCCTATGGGAGCTATATGATATAGTGGTCCGATCCAAAATCTAAAACAAACTCGATCTGCTTGCAATATAGACGAACCTACATACCAAGTTTGGAGTCTCTAGCTCTTATAGTCTCTGAGATCTAGGCGCTCTTACAGACGGACAGACGGACGGACGGACAGACGGACAGACGGACAGACGGACATGGCTAAATCGACTCGGCTGTTGATGCTGATTAAGAATATATATACTTTGTGGGGTCTGCCACGCCTCCTTCTGCCTGTTACGCACATTTTTTTTTGTGACAAAGTTAATAGACCCCTTTACTTTTTTAAAGTACGGGGTCTAAAAATAAAATAATGCATAGAAGGAATTAAAAACTTAACTTGAATAAAGTATTTTGTACTTGTCTTTAGTAAACCCAAGCTTACTGAACATTGCCTTGGCTTGATTTTATTCTATAATACCATGATTTTTGCCTTTGTAGGGTATCTCGTAGTCACGCAGCTGTCTCACTTGTTTTTCTCACCAAACAGTTGCCCCAAAAAAAACGACAGCCATTCGCGAGAGAAGGACAACAGTCTCAATCTCGGCGGGAGATTGCAACGCGCCATCTTCTTCAATAAGTTTAATGGACACTTTTGTCACTTACCAAGAAAAAAGCCGCGACATCAAATGGCGCCAAAGGGTCTGAGATTGGGTGGAGATGGAGGAGGAGAAGGTGGTTAAGGGGCGTGGCATGCAATCCTTTGCAGCTGTCACACCTCAATTGCTGTCCAGCTGAAGATAAAGAAAGGGTTACAGGCGGCATTATTCATAACTTCTTATTCCCCAGTGCGTAAAATCTACACTTAAAAAATCTTATCAGGCATTAAAATCGTAAACATAACCGTTACCATTAACTGGTATTAACCGATTGAAATTGGTAACAGTAACCAAAACAAAATGTTTTTACTATACTGAAACCCAAATATCGAAATTAGTTCAACCGAAATAACCGTTGAGAAACCGATTTCTGCATAACAGTTAATTTTGGTTCGGTCTAGCGTAATTTAATTTAATTTTTTACCTTTGCTCTAATTTAATTTATATATTGATCTCGATAAAAATATCTTAATTTTTGAATATTGGTTTTCAAATTTACATATCTTTAAGATTTTTAAAATCAACCGAAACCATATCGTTATTTCGAAACGGAAACATACAAATAACCGGTAACCGTTTGGTGAGATATAACCGATAACCTAAATGCGAACGTAACCGATAGCCGTAACTGAAATCGATATTCGATAGTTGATAGAGTCGTTCTATAGGAGGATCCACTTTTATAAATTGGTTTCTAAAAATTTAGAAAATCTTTTTTTAAAAATTGATAAATTTATTCAAATTTGGAAAGGGCTTTCTTATTCCTAGAACAATGCACCTTTAATGTAAGATTTTTTTTTAACTTATTCCAATTTATTTCATATTCAAAAGGTTTTCTTAACTCAGGGCAATTTTCTTAAATAAGGAGATAACGTTTTTTAGAGTGTAAACGGGCAACGGTCGCCACCTCGAATTGTTTCAGCTTCTGTATCTGTATCATTTTCAGTTTCAGTTTCAGCTTCAGTTTGAGCTTCAGTATCAGTTTCTGTTTCGGCTTCAGTTTGAGCTTCATCATCAATGGGGATGCGTTGACTGTCGGCAATCAATCAGCGTCTTTCAGCAAGCTCTTTGCATAATTAAAACCTGATGCGTTATGCGTTCACCTGGCGTCACGTGCCAACGCTTTATACTGGAGACAGAGAGGAGAACAGAGACAGAGACAGAGACAGAGAAAGGAGCAGACGGTGGGTATCTGGTATCTGGATCCGTGGGCGGCTTTATAATAATTGCAAAGACGTCAACAATGTCGACTGCGCAAACATTAAAGCCGAAAACGCGCAATTCTCCAAAGTTGAATTCAATTTGGTCGCTGACAACGACAACAATCGGCGGGTGTCTGATAATTACACATTATTGTTAATTATAGCTAGGGATGGCAAAAAAAATGTATTAATCGAATATTGAATCATATGATTAATTTAAGCTACGCGATTATTAATTGCAATTAATGGACGAAAAATACAAATAATCGATTAATCAAATGATTAATTTTTGCTATAGTTTTTTAAAATATTGCGTAATGCAATGCCATTGTATAGCAAACAAAATTAAGAACAATAATAAAATGCCCAAAAAATATAAATACAGTGGCTCACAGCTTAAAGTATGCAGGTCAAATTTTTAAATTTAAGGCTTATTTGAGCCGTTATCGTTAACATATTTTCATCAATGGAAAGGTCATTTAAATTCCGTTTGAATGACACAAAACTTTCTTTAACCCATTAGGTACCCATCGTAAATTTCAAATTAATTTAAAAGTCTACTTTTTCAACATTTTTCCTCGATTTTTCACCATAAATATTTATATAAAAAATTTTCAAATATATATTTACTACTATTTTTTTGGAATAAAATCTCCATGTGTGTTTCCCTGAAAAAATTTTGGCAACGACGCGATTATTTGGTCGAATAATCGATTAATGTTTCAATTAATCGCAACACATTTTACGATACAATTAAATCGCCAATGGAAGCATAATAATCGATTATTGTGTATCATATGATTAATCGTGCCATCCCTAATTATAGCTATTATAGGGTATAAAACATTACCAGCTAGAGATTCGAATATTCCCCAAGGATATTACAGTATTTTCAACAATTTTACCACGCTCTTTGGCGGCAAAAAAAAATTGTAAAATACTTTCTATAAAACACTGGAAAACCAACCTGCACATATTATTACCTGCTTAAAACTGTGAGCATACATATTTAAAACGATTAAAGGGTATCTTATAGTCGCGTAACTCGACAATGGCACTTTTACATGTTTCCATTTCGATTTGCCATTAAAATACGAATGTCGTCTCAATTAATTGTGGGCGGTAAGTGTCGGCTTTTGTTGACGTGATGCGATTGTAATGTCCCTGCACCTCCATTTACCACACACACAGACATAGACTGACACAGACAGACAGACAGACAGACAGAGAGACAGACAGAGAGACAGACAGACAGACAGACAGACAGACAGAGAGACAGAGACAAAGGAAAGCCAATTGACAAGGCAGCCGGCAGGTTGAGCAGCGAATCGTGACCATTGAGCATAGACCATGGACAAGTTGACTGTTTGAGATGGCTAATTGAAGCGCAATGGACGGACGCTTGTAGACACGTTATAACGGCAAAGGGAGAAAGTGGCAACAGTGTTGACAGCATTGTGAGAGCTGAAACAGTCAATAAGTCGAAAAAAGTAGCTAAAAAATGCTAAAAAAAAAAAAAAATAAGAAAAACATTAAAAAAGGGGAATGAATCTAACGTATATATGTATTTAAGGTAAACATTAAATTCTCTATCTTAAATCTATAATATAGATAACATTGTTAATATCAGAAGAAAATCAGAAAACCGCTTTTATTATTTTAATAAACTGTTTAGTTTTTTTTGTATAATTATCTAAAAGAGATTTAAAATTGTGTTGAGCGTTTTCATAATTTTGTAGACAACTCGAAAAAGTAGTCAATATATTTATAAAAATAAATAGATTTCTAGTTTATACAATTTTATTGGAGGTACTTATATTTCGCAATTTTCATAAACTGCATACCTTAGCTATAAAATAGCTAAAATGTCAGCACTGTTTACGGATGCTCAGGTATGATTGAAGCCGATTTAATTCCATTTAATTGAATTTGTGCCGTTTATTAATTGCCATGTGAAGGATGCAACATACAAATCGAATCGAATGATTGCAATGACAAGGAACACACACACACAAACACACATAGACAGACACACACACATGCACACACACAACTATTGTAGGCTGGGCAATTAGTCAATCAGTAGACAGTTATATTACAACATCAACGAGAGCTATAAACGCCAAGTGGGCGAGGCCAATTAAAATGGCAAATGACGCCCCCGAGGATACCCATCATCATCATCATCATCATTATCACCATCACCATGATGATGATAAAACTATCGCATACACAGAGAAAAAAGAAGCCCTACTTAAAAATTTATTTCGAATAAACTCGATTTAAGTACTTTCGATACTTTTTATTGTATACTTAAAACAAAATCTTGATATAAGAACAAAGAATCTTGAATCAAGTCTAAAATTAACTCAATTCAACTCACAGATCAAGATGGTAAATATTAACTCATGTTCTTTTATACTTTTATCTTTTTTACGTTCACTCGCTTAGGATTCCCAAACAGTTCTTGTTTTTCTGCTATGTAATCAGCTCGACTGGCTATGACTATGTTTCACAAAATACTTTTTGTATTAATTATTATTATTAATTATTTTATACAATATTTTATAAATACTTTGATTTCGCATTAAAAAAATATCGAAATACTTGACTTTAGTAATTTCAATCAGAGAATTTTTAATTTCAATGTGAGAAATCAAGTTTTGAATTGTGGCGTTTTAAGTACGAAGTTCTTGATTTTTTCGCTCTGTGTATCCAGCATCATCATCTTGATGATAAAGCTATCGCATATCCTTTCAGACTCCTTTAGGCTCCTGCAATGGGACACTGCACAAGTAATTAGTGCACTTTTGAGGCCGTTGTTATTTCTTCACATTTTTGATTGGTCTCCTTTCTCCTTTCTGCTTTCTGCTTTGTCCAGCTGCCATTTGAAGTGCTCCTTTGGTACTTCTTCTCATTCGTCATTCGTCATTCGTCTGCTTTCTTTTTGGTTTCTTTACCCGGTACTTAAGAGGTACACAGGCTTATGGTTTTGCGACAATGTCTGTCCATGTCTCCTTATGAACAACTGGATCTGAGAGACTTTAAAAGTCTAAAAAAACAAAAAATGAAATGAAAATATTTTATTTCATTTAAAATTTGCCCGCTTATATTTTGAATAAATAGTGTATTTATTATTTTACAATCTTAAAATAAATTGATTTTTAAAATAGCTTATTTTAGCTTTAAAATAGCTAAAAATTTAACACTGTTGACGACCCTAAAATCAAATTAAATATTTTTTTATTTTAAATTTTGTATACCAATTATTATTATAATTTTTCTTTTTTTTTTTTAATTTTTGTATCTTGTTTCTGGTGTACAGGGCATTCAATAGTCGATCACTTTGTAGCTTTCTCACTCGTTTGGTTGCTTTTAGTTGTCTTTTGCTTAGACGCCTTTGTTGATTCTTTTAAATTTCGCCTTTCAATTATTTTATGCAAATAAGCAAACGACGCTGAGCGCAGATTATGCCAGCTTGACAGAATTTCCCCCACTTCTTTTCCCTCACCATTTTCCTCGGCCTGCCACGCCCCCTTAGCTGGCAACGCCTTTGTCTTCGCCTGGCGGATTTGGCAAAGCCCAACAAAAAAAGAAAGAAAGAAATCCGCGCACAAAACTCTACTTACAAAATGAATTGTTTGTTATTGCTGTTACAGGATTCTCCCTCTTACTCTCCCTCTCCCCCTCTCTCTCTCATTCTCTTATTCTCTCTCTCTTTGTCTCTCGCGACTCATCTCACTTTGGACGTAATCAAGTTAAGTTGGTCAAATGAGTTTTATCGCTTTGAATGCTCAGTTATAAAACGCAAGCCAAATCATTTGCCTACAGTTTTCCTACAAGACTTTTCTTTCACTTTCCTTGAGTTTTCCCCAGTCTCGTTGGGTTAATTGGTGTTTACAATTGTCCATGCCGCTTTTCTTTGTCAATTCGGACTAAATTCTTGTGTCGATTAAGGGAAAATCGTGAATTTTGAACATAAATAGTAAATGAATTGTTTTTCTTTTAAAGCCTTTAAATTTAATCTAGTTTATTAATATATGTTATTTATATTGATTTTATATTAGATATTTAGCTCATATTAAGTTTTCATATAAATTGTGTATGATAATATCTAAAAATGTTCCTTAGATATTAATTTATACACTCTTTATGCACATTAAAAATGGATAGAAATTCCTCATAGCTTTGAGTAAATTTTTCGACAAAATTCTTGATTAAAACACGTGAAATTGTAAAAAACCATAGTAAATAAATTTTTTTTATATTAAAATTTCTTAGTTTTAATCTATTTTTAAATTGCATGTAAATTTTGCACTTTTGCAAATTTTTCTTATATATTATTTTTTAAAAATTGAAGAATTGTATTCATTATTTGGCGTAAATTAATGCAGCAGCCAAAAGTATATTTATAAAATGTATATTTATATATTATACATATTTATATAAAAAGACGATAGAAGCTTTATCTGTATGCAAAAAGAGCATTATAATCTGTTGTTTAATGTCAATAGGGTCAACTTGGGGATTAGCCTGATGACGAACTTGAAATGCTTTCAAGATTGTGTACAAGCTGCAAATTGTATCAAAGAAAAAGTTGAGAGAACTCACATATGGCATATGACTCACATACACATACACTACTGGCCAAATTAATAAGTACACTTTTTCTTTTACTATAACAGCTATGGTAAGTCAAGTCTTCAAATTTAAAAAATATATTTGGAAAGGTCATCCAAATTCCGTTTGAATGTTTGAAGAATGTTTTTGCATCCCAACATTTTTTTTTAAAAATCGGGGAAAAAAGTTTTGAAAGTTGACTTTTTTTAAAATTCGAATATTTCAATGTGTACTTAATGGGTTAAGGAAAGTTATGCATCATTCAAACGGAATTTGGATGACCTTTCCAAATATATTTTTTAAATGTGAAGACTCCATTTACAATAGGTGTTATAGTAAAAGAAAGAGTGTACTTATTAATTTGGCCAGTAGTGTATATATATATTTATATAAATTATATAATGTAATTATGATAATCGTTTTAAAAATTTGCCTTCTTCGCGTCAAGTCAAATGTCGATTTGGTCAGTTTTCTACGGCATTCAGTGAACTTCAGTCGCAAAATGTTGCCTAAAGTAATTTGTGTAATTTTTGTTATAAATACATTAAATTCATGCTCTGATGGAATTGCAATTTCCGAACGTAATGAAACGAATTTAGTTGTTTCTTTAAATATTCAACAATCCAAGTTGAGGTGAGATAATTGAATCTTTAGGAATAAAGAATTCCCGAACTAATTAAAAATTAAAATAAATTAAATTATTGTAAAATTTTAATAATAAGTTTATACTTGTAGTGGTAGGAATCCAATAAAGAAATAATAATAATAATAATTATTAATTTTTTAGAAAGGAGCAGGATCTTCAAGAAAAGTTGATTGAAGGACTTCAATCACTCCGAGCAGAGCAGGAGCGTCAGGGAAAGTTGATAGATGGACTTACTAGACAATTGAAAGCTTTTAGAGCCTTGGGAAGCTCAATACTTGATGGAATTTCCAAGGAATTGGATCAACGCAATTTGAGGTCCAATCCGCGCAATTGTTCCGAGGACATGGTTAGTGGGATCTACGAAATACATCTGTCCAACCTGAGTAGCCAACCCTTTAAAGTTGCCTGCAATGCGAAAGCTCGAGGAGGTGGATGGACGATCATCCTCAGACGCATAGATGGAACTGTAAACTTTTATCGCAATTGGACTGAATACAAAGAGGGATTCGGTGATCTTAAAGGCGAGTTCTTTTTGGGCCTGGACAAGATACACGCACTGACGACAGACAGTAGCCAGGAATTACTTGTGCTGCTCGAAGACTTTGAGGGCAATGAAAAGTATGAGATGTATGATCAATTTGCCATCGGTGCTGAGGATCAGCAATATGTTTTGCACACTCTGGGCAAGTCAAGTGGCAACGCTGGTGATTCACTCTCCCACCATCGTCACGAGAAGTTTTCGACCTTCGATCGCGACAATGATCAATGGCAAGGGGGAAATTGCGCTGAGAGCCGATCGGGAGCCTGGTGGTACTACAGTTGTTTCTACAGGTATGAACAAATGTCCATTATATTGTAAGAGTTGTTTATTAACTTGATTTATTGCAGCCACTTGACTGGAAAATACAATGACAACTCCGCTCACAAGGGCGTCATTTGGGAAAGTTTTAGGGGGTTTGATTACTCCCTGAAAAGAGCCTCAATGATGATAAGGCCAAGGAAGTGAATCATTCTTCTCTACTAATGTATTTACACTGAAAAAAAATCCGGAATCCCGAATTCAAACCGAAACGATGTCAAAAGTGGGGTAATCTCGGATTTTCTTAAACCAAGTATGAATTACTTGATTTTTTCAACCCCGAATTCAATCCTGAAATTCTTGAATTCAGGCTAAAAAAAAAATAATGCTTTTTGTTACATTTAAACCTTTTTTAAAAATTTTTTTTAAATTTTTGTTTTTTTGCTTTTACAACTTTTTTTTTATTATTTCAAAATTATTTTTAACTAACATTTTTTATTTATATATTCTTTTTTTTTAATTGACGGTGGGAATCGAACCCAGGTTTTTTTCAAGCAGGTCGGCGACTCTAACCACTGAGCCACCTAACCCGTTGAAATGAGAGAGGCCGAGAAAGAATCAAGTAATTTGGGCTTATTTTCCCATTTTAATCCTGATATAGGCTTGATTGTTCAGCT
>JBAMBJ010003296.1:0-20918 GCA_037043495.1 Drosophila recens | reverse complement strand
GGGTTTTATTAAATTTATATTTTTGTTTGGGTCCTCGGTTTTAATTTTAATTGCTATGATAACATTTGAAACTAAGAGTTTCATTATTTACTTTTACAAATAATATGAAATTTTAATGCTATAAAATAAACTCATTAATACAGATCAAAAATAAGTTATAAAATTGATTTTTATGATACAACTTATAAAAGTTGATCCTGCTTCCAGGATATCCCATTCACATATAGAAAATCTAAAATTTTTCCATTCATCCTAAAATAAATCGAAAGCAACTACAGACCCAGTTCAGACGGACAAGTGAACTTTATTAACTAACTATGTACATAGTATTTGGGAAGATGAACAAAACCAAAGCCAAATCCAACTAGAAGGCCTCCTCTTGGGGCGCTGGGATGCCCGCGTCCTTCATCTCGGCCACGATTCGCTTGTTGATGATGTTCTTGATGTTCGCATTCACATCGGGCAACAGTCCGCCAATTCTCGCCGCGTGCTCGATGCGCTGCACAACATCAATTTCTCGACGGGATGAGATAAAGTTGGTGACCAGAGACTTATCCATGCTGCCCACGCGTCCTATGCGGCCACAGCGATGAATATAGTCGGAGACGTGGAGGGGAAAATCAAAGTTGATGACGTGACGGGCACGCGTTGTGTCCAATCCGCGACTGCCGACGTCTGTGGTGGACAGCACATCGCAGTTGCCGCGCTGGAACTCCTCAAATCTGCCCAGACGAATCTTCATCAGCATGTCCCCGTTCAGATTGATGCAGTTGATGCCGCTGTTGTTCAGAAATATGGACACATAGTCACTGGTGGCCGACTTGTTGCTGAACACAATCAGCGGACGACGCTTGGCCAGATCCTGTTTGGCCAGCATCAACAAGTTCGCCGGCCGATCCGCCTTCGAGATGCGCTGAAACCTTTGCGTCACGTGCGGCATCAGATAATGCAAGTGTGGACTGACAACCTCTCGAATGGTCTCCACATCGATCACACGCTGCAGAATCTCCCGTGTGTTTGTCGGCATCGTCGCCGAGGCGAGCAGCAACTGAGTGCCCACTGTAGTGGCGTCCTGCACGTGATTCCTGTGGAACTGCAAATCAAATTCTGTTGTTCAGTAAGTATCACAAACAAGTTTAAAAAAATGGAAACAAAAACTAGGAAAAACATTTCGACGACATAATTTAGAAAACTCTTTAGTTTTTAGATATTAGCAAAAAGTAACTTGCATTTTTCGAACTCTGGTTCCTTTTTAATAATAATAGAAATTATTTTTTCAAAAATACAGAAAGCATACTGATAGCAAAATTTTCAAAAATATTTTTGCTAGTATTTTTTATATTTTTTTGAAAATCCTAAAAATTACCATTTTAACCCGTTTTTCCTCATTTGAATGCAAAAAGTGCCTTTATTGCAGTTTTTAAAAAATTATAAAAAATTCTAGCAAAAATATTTTTGAAAATTTTCTTTTGCAGTTACGCTTAGAATTGTTCCAAGAATTTTTTTGCATCAAAATATTTTTTGTGAATAATCGAGCTAAAAAGTTGAAAAAGTAGACTTTTGCAAAAATTCAAAATATTCCATGGGTACTCAATGGGTTAAGCCGGGTATCCACCACCGCGGAAAAAAAAATTTCTGTCAAACTTCATATAAAAAAAACTGAGGCAGAAACTTTTTGTTTTCGATTTCGTTGCTTGAGTATCCAGCAACTTGAACGAAATCCACAAATAAATATCGATTAATGGCCTATCGACAGCGTTTGTGGACTGAGAGAACAGCTGATGCACAGCTCAGGAATATATTGTCGACAATTATTTCGCGAGTGTCGATTGAAAAAATGGAAGAAAAAACTATGTGCAAAACCAAAAGAGAAATGAAACTGTTTTTGCAACAATATATGCCGCCACCAACACAATCACTTCATTGTCAGAGTTCATTTTATTAATTTTTTTTAAATTAGTTGAACTTTCAAAATTGGCGCTGTTACAAAACACAGCTGATTCGACAGAGTGACCATGCACGTTTTAGGTACATCGTCACACGTTTTACGTATTTGGGCACACTGTTTTGTTTATGTTCCCCGCACACGAAATAAATAGTAAATTCCTAACATAAAAATTTCGCAGTGCTGGAGACAGGCCTTTAAGGAAATTTTGTGTCATTCAATCGGAATTTAAACGACCTTTCCAAATATATATAATAAGTTATTATTTTCTTATTTAAAGTCAAATTATTACATTTTTAAGGGAGTGCAAAGAATTAGTTGACAAACTGTATATCATACATAATTTCAAAATTATAATAAAATTTTCTTTAGTTTTGGTTTTCAACAACTTTTTTTTAGATATTTTTATTGCTCTTTAATTTTAAAAATATAAAAGAATTTGAAAAAATCTAAACAAAAACTATAAAATACAGCCAGAAATAAAAATTCGACGAAAAAAATTTAGAAAAGCTATTTAGTTTATTAATACTTATTAGCAAAAAGTATTTTTTGGTCTCTGGTGACATTTTAATGATGATATTATTACATTTTGAAATTTTCTAAATAGTATTTAGGTTCTCCTAATATTTAGTAATGAAAAATCTTAACGATTATCAATAAATATAAAACTCATATGTTTACTAGATCGTTCAAAAAGTCCCCGGACTGACACATAGGCCACTCCACTAAAATTTTGAAATAAATTTTTTTAGACTGACTAGTTCATTTCTAGGCTCCAGTGAAAATTTGAGCGCAATCGTAAGCTTCGCTATCGAGCTAGAAATATTATTGTTGTGCAACTTTTTGAGTTTTTTGAAAAATGGAAAAAGCTGAATTTCGTGTTTTGATTAAACACTGTTTTTTGATGGGAAAAAATACCGTAGAAGCAAAGACTTGGCTTGATAAGCATTACGGGGTCTCTGCTCCAGGTAAATCAACCATTTGCGATTGGTATTCCAACTTTAAACGCGGTCGTACAAGCACCGAAGACTCGAAGCGTTCGGGAAGACCAAAAGAGGTGATTATCCCAGAGATCATCAGACAAGTCCGTCAAATCGTATTGACTGATCGAAGAGTCAAAGTGCGTGAGATTGCTGAGACTGTGGGCATATCGACTGGGTCAGCGGTTTCGATTTTGCATGACCATTTGCATATGAAAAAGCTCAATGTAAAATGGGTGCCGCATTTCCTAGATATTGAACAAAGGGAAAAACGAGTGGCCGATTCCAAGTCCTGTTTGGACATGTTTAACCGAAATCCAAGCGAATTTTTGCGTCGATATATCACCATGGATGAGACTTGGATCCATCACTACATTCCGGAGTCCAATCGGTCATCAGCTGAGTGGCGGGAGGCCGGTGAAAGCCGTTCGAAGCGTGTGAAGGCAAGTCGATGGGCTGGTAAGGTTTTTGCCAGTGTATTTTGGGATGGACATGGTATAATACACATCGACTATCTTAAAAAGGGTGAAAAATGCAACAAAGAATATTATACAGCATTGCTTGATCGTGTGAATGACGAAATTAAGAAGAAACGCCCGCATTTGGCAAAGAAAAAAATCCTTTTTCATCAAGACAATGCACCATCTCACAAAGCCGCTTTAACGATGGAAAAAATCAAAGAGTTAAGTTGGGAATTGCTTCCTCATCCTCCATATTCCCCAGATCTGGCCCCCAGTGACTACTATCTGTTTTCAAACTTGAAAATATGGCTCCAGGGAAAAAAATTTTACTCCAATGAAGAAGTTGAATGGGAAACTGAAGCCTATTTTGAGGGACTTTCTTCAGACCACTACAAAAAAGGCATCGAAATGTTGAAAGACCGTTGGACAAGGTGCATTAAGCTAGACGGAGACTATATTGAATAAATATATTGATTAAAAAAAAAAAAAGTCTTTTTCACTGTCAGTCCGGGGACTTTTTGAACGATCTAGTATACAAATTATATTTGAATCCTAATTTTATATGCATATTTAAGTTTTCCTAAACTTTGTTTCCCTACACATTTTTTAGTTCTATCTTTTTAGTTTAATCTTTCAGTTTTCTTGTTTCAGTTTAAACTTGTGTCAATTTTAATTGTTTATTTACTATTTTCTTTTCTAATTTTAAAATATTTTAGTAGTTAAATTGTTGATCCCCAATTGAAAAATTCACTCTTATCTCAATTTGTTTCCACAAAATTATCTTCTACTTACGGGAAATCTTCTGAGGAAATATGTGAGCTTGTCGGTGAATGAATCATCCAGGAGCGTGTCCGCCTCGTCCAGCACCACGTGACGCACTTGGTCCATGCGATAGATGCCCGTGGTGACCAGTTTGCTAATCGCCCCCAGAGTGGCCACCAAAATGTCAATCTCCTCAAAGTCAGGATTCAGCATCAGCTGCTTGGTGTTTCCGCCCAGCAACGCCTTCACCTTCAAATCTGTGCCCGCGCAGAGTTTCTCAGCTGTCTGGGAGATTTGTGTGGCCAGTTCCCGACCTGGTGTGAGTATCAGCACGGTGGGAGTATTCAACTGACGGTCGCCCTCTCTGCTTAATCCTTGCAATCTCTTGTTGAGCACTGGCAGCAGATAGGCCAAAGTCTTGCCACAGCCTGTTTCGGCGGCAATCAGCGTGTGGAAGCTGCCGTCCACAATGGGCATTGCTTGGGTTTGAATGCCTGCCATTTAAGTTGAGGTACAATTCGAAAATGTCAATTTTAAGCTACATTTTACTTAGTTTTCTTATCAAATTAGCCTTTTTAGCTCTTTTGATAATCATTTTTAGCTATTACAAGCTACCTTTTTTGATCAAACTAGCTACTTTAGCACTTTTAATAATTTGTTAGCTAATTATAGCTGTTTAAGCTATTTCAAGCTAAATTTTGTGATCAATCTTTTATTCTAGCACTTTTATTAATTGCTTTTTAACACTAAATTTAAGTATAATCCGTGATAATTACAGTGATCACTGTAATTTTTAGCAACTTTTTATTTTATTTATTTTTTTTTTTTATCAAATTCACTATTTTAACCCTTTTAATAACTAACAAATGAGCCATTTTCGCAAGATAACTTTTCTAATCAAACTGCTATTTTAGAACTTTAATAATTGTTTTTTAAAACAACAATAAAATAATTGCCATTTTTAGCTACTGTTTTTCATGTCAAAATAGCTATTTTGGTAATATGTTTTAGCTATTTCAAGCTACCTTTTGTGATCAAACTTGCTACTTTAGCACTTTTAATAATTTTGTAGCTTTTTATAGCTGTTTTAGCTATTTTAAGCTAGCTTTTGTGATCAATCTGCTATTCAAGCACTTTTAATAATTGTTTTTTTTTTAAAACGAAGTTTAAGTATAATCCGTGATAATTACATAATTACAGTGATCAGTGTAATTTTTAGCAACTTTTTTTATTTTTTATCAAATTTGCAATTTAAATCCTTTTAATAATTTTTAGCTATTTCAAGCTACCTTTTCTGATCAAATGAGCTATTTTTTCAATTTTAATAATTTTGTAGCTTTTTATAGCTGTTTTAGCTACTTCAAGCAAACTTTTTTAATTTTGTAGCTTTTTATAGCTGATTTAGCTATTTTAAGCTACCTTTTTGATCGAATCAGCTACTTTAGTACTTTTTATAACTTTTTAGCTGTTTTAGCTGTTTCAAGCTAACTTTTCTGATCAAATTGATATTTAAGCCTTTTTATAATTTTTTTAAAAACGAAATTTAAGTATAATCCGATCACTGTCATTTTAAGCAACATTTTAATTTGTTTATAAAATTCGCTATTTGAACACTGTTTATCAAATTCGCTATTTTAACACTTTTTATAAAATGTTTTAGCTATTTCAGGCTACCTGTTCTGATGAAACTAGCTATTATAGCACATTTAATAATTGCTCAGCTATTTATAGCTACACTTTCATTTAAGCACTAGACATAGTGGCAGCACTGCCATGCCTACCTGTCAGCTTCTTGATGCCCAAATGATTTTGTAAGTTGTGTGAAAGCTAATTTTTTAACTTTTTATAGCTCTTTTAGCTATTTGAAGCTAGCTTTTTGATCAAACTTGCTACTTTAGCACTTTTCATAATTTTTTAGCGGTTTTAGCTGTTTTAAGCTAACTTTTCTGATCACTGTAATTTTTAGCCACTTTTTTTTTTTATTTTTATCAAATTCGCTATATGAACACTTTTTTATCAAATTCGCTATTTTAACACTTTCTATAAAATATTTTAGCTATTTCAAGCTACCTGTTCTGATGAAACTAGCTTTTTTAGAACATTTGATAATTGTTCAAATTCGCTATTTTAACACTTTCAATAACTATTTTTAGCTATTTCTAGCTACCTTTTTCTGATCAAATGAGCTATTTTCGCAATTTTAATAATTTTTAGCTGTTTAAAGCTGTTCAAGCTAACTTTTCTAATCAAAATGCTATTTTAGTCCTTTTAGTAATTGTTTTTTAAAACGAATCACTGTCATTTTTAGCAAATTTTTATTTTATTTTTATACCCTGTGCCCATTGAAAATGGTCAAAAGGGTATATTAGATTTGTGTGATGTATGTAACAGGCAGAAGGAGGCGTGGCAGACCCCATAAAGTATATATATTCTTGATCAGCATCAACAGCCGAGTCGATTGAGCCATGTCCGTCTGTCTGTCCGTCCGTCTGTCCGTCTGTTTGAACGCGTCGATCTCAGAGACTATAATAGCTAGAGACTTCAAATTTAGTATGTAGGTTGCTGGATACCGGACGCAGATCAAGTTTGTTTTTAAATTTGGATCGGACCACTATATCATATAGCTGCCATAGGAACGATCAGACGAAAATCAAGTCTAAGTAAGAAAAACTTTTTTGTTGTTTGAGATATCTCAACCAAACTGACAGAATATGCATATGAGATGGCTCCATATATTCTGACCAAATTTGCTTGAAATCGGATCACTATATCATATAGCTGCCATAGGAACGATCAGACGAAAATCAAGTCTTAGTATGAAAAAATTTTTTGTTGGTTGAGATAACTGAACCGAACTAACAGAATATGCATATGGGAAGGCCCCATACATTCTGACCAAATTTGCTTGAAATCGGATCACTATATCATATAGCTGCCATAGGAACGATCAGACGAAAATCAAGTCTAAGTATGAAAAACTTTTTTGTTGTTTGAGATATCTCAACCAAACTGACAGAATATGCATATGAGATGGCTCCATATATTCTGACCAAATTTGCTTGAAACCGGATAACTATATCATATAGCTGCCATAGGAACGATCAGACGAAAATCAAGTCTAAGTATGAAAAACTTTTTTGTTGTTTGAGATATCTCAACCAAACTGATAGAATATGCATATGGGAAGGCTTCATACATTCTGACCAAATTTGCCTGAAATCGGATAACTATATCATATAGCTGCCATAGGAACGATCAGACAAAAATCAAGTCTAAGTATGAAAATTTTTTTTTTTTTGAGATATCTCAATCAAACTGACAGAATATGCATATGGGATGGTTCCAAACATTTTGACCAGATTTGGTTAAAATTGGACTACTATATAATATGCAATTATTTATGTTTTATATGCTTTTATACATATTACTAATTCTATAATAACCAATATTATTTTTTGTGGAAACTGGCACAGGGTATGTTACAGTCGAGCAAACTCGACTGTAGCCGCACCACCTCGCGAGCGAAGCGAGCCGAGGGTAGGCGAGCGAAGCGAGCAGGGGGCGGAGCCCCCTTGTTTTTATCAAATTTGCTATTTAAACAATTTTTATCAAATTTGCTATTTTAACACCTTTTAGCTATTTCAAGCTACCTGTTCTGATTAAACTAGCTATTCTAGCACATTTAATAATTGTTCAGCTATTTATGGCTACACTTTCATTTAAGCCCTCGACATAGTGGCAGCACTGCCATGCGTACCTGTCAGCTTCTTAATGCCCAATTGAGTTTGTAAGTTGTGTAGAAGCTGCTCGTGCGGCTGCATTTGTCCCGTGGCCAGGAAGTCTTCGAGGCTCTGCATCTCCGACTGTCGCTGCTCGCCACTGACGCTGGCATTCAGTGTGAAGTGGTCGCCCTTGGACTTATTGTGCAGCCAGCCCTTGGAGCAGAGCGTAACTGTGCCGAACTTGGCGTCGTGTCTCTCGTGCTTCAACAGATTGAACTGTGTGCGATGGCAGGAAATCAACGGTTTGCTTTTACTCCTCGGATCTTTCACTTTAGCTTGCGCTGCGGCTGTGGCGAATTGACGGCGCGCTTGTAGGCGCACGACCAGCAATATATTTTGTAACATAATTAACCGAAAAGATTCAAAGCGTTGTTTTTCTTTATTTCAATGCACGCCGGTTCAACAATCAGCTGTTTTTGTTATGAAATGCCAGCTGATATTAGACAGTGCTGCCCATAAACATCGATATTTTACATATCGATAGTAAAAAATGTTACGGAGGCAACCTTATCGAAATGAAGTGCTCGATAGTGTGGCACGCACAGTGCTGCCCATAAGCATCGAAATTTTACATATCGATAATGTCACGTTTGCCGCGCAATTCAAATCACAACAGTTTTAAATGCTTTGCCGCAATTCATAATTTCCCTATGAAATGTGTGTGTTTTAACTTTTTGCTTAATTTTTTTATTGATTGCAGCACATTTAAATAAAAGTAGAATCATCGGGAGTTTGTTTAAAAAGCACAAAAAAGTGTTTAATATTTAAAGTATTGTTTAATGTGTGCATATATAAGCAGTTGGCAACTATGAATAGATAAATAAACACTGATATATAATTCAATCATTGATATATAATTCAAAAAGTGTTTGTTTTCACTTGCACACAGCTGCATTTGTGTGTGTGTGTGTAAGCCGATAACTGCATCGACTAACGGTGTTTATTCGAAACAAAAGCAACAAAATAAAGCTTACAAGAAATGAAAACAACTAAAACGGAGCTCAAACAGTGCTTCAAAAAAAATATGAACCAAAACGAAGAGTAAACAGCTTACCATGGAAGAAAAAGAGAATTAACAAAAATAAATTGAAAACGATTTTGGAGTTTGCTTTGGACAAAGAACGGGAAATTGTTTGCCTTTAAGTAAACAATAAGTAGAAGAAATTAAATTAAGTAAACCAACTATTTTTATAGATATACACTACTGGCCAAATTAATAAGTACACTCTTTTTTTAATAAACAAGCTATTGTAAGTCAAGTCTTCTTCATTTTCATACAATAAGTGCCTGTTAAGCAGTTTTCAAAAATTTATAAAAAATATAAACAAAAAGATTTTTTAAAATTTTTTTTTGCAGTCATTCCTTAAATTGTTTGAAGAATGTTTTTGCATGCCAACATTTTTTTTTACTGCGAAGACTTGACTTACAATAGCTTGTTTATTAAAAAAAAGAGTGTACTTATTAATTTGGCCAGTAGTGTATACTGTATATATTTCAATTTAATAACTATGACTTTTTAGTTGTTTTTAATCAAAATGTTATTAATAACAAAGTTAAAACTTACAAGTTGCAATGACAAAACGGGCTATAAAAGTGCATACGTATATAACTTTTTCTTCATCTTAGTTTAGTTCTGTTCTTTAGGAAACTTTAAAAGTTGCCCAAAAGGAATTCATTTTAATGCGTGTGTGTGTGTGTGTGTGTGTGTATGTGTGGTACATATGTTTTTAATTTCAGTTACGTTGTGTACAAAATGTTGAAGGGGAAATTTCAGTTTTTAATATGTTTTCAGTAATTTGTGGACATTTTCGAATTTTTATCGCGACCACAAAACTTGGTCCTTTGAGTTTAACAATGCTCTTGACTGATGGCCTCCTGTCGACTGATAGACTGCGCCCTCTGACCTCTCTCCCCTCTCTGAACTCCTGTCACCTCTACACGGTGAGAAAAAGTCGGCCTTGAATAAAGTAAGTAATTTGGGTATACATTATTATTATAATTTATTAAAATTAGTGAAATATTAACCAAAAATAATAAAATACAGTCGAACTTCCCTAACTCGAATCACCATTATCCAGAAAAAAAGTTCGAGTTAGGGAGACTTCGAGTTAGGGAATTTTTTTTTTTTGGTATATTAAAAGAAACTACAATTGCATTCAATCATAAATACATTTCAAATTGCAAATTTTTCTTGAAATTTTCAACAAAAAAGGATTCCAGTTTGTTCAAGACCTGGCAATATTCTCAAAAATTGGTTATTTCGTTCTTTTGCTGTATCCAGAAAAAGTTCCCGATTAAAATGTCATCATAATTAATATTTCATTTTTTAATATAATGAAAAATGTTTTTGCTGACACCATATTTTTCAGCAACTTTAATTTATTTGGTTTACTTTCAAATTCCTTAACTACTAATAAGTTTGAATATTTCCTTAAACATTTTTAAACATTTTAGTACACTGATGCGCTGACAAAGAAGTACATTTCGAACATCTTTCCTATAGTAATTTCACAAGCCTAAATAATTGTTGATGCAATATTCTAACATTTTGCATCTCCATATGTTAATGTACATTAATATTACATATCCAAACGAGCCGGTAACAAAAGCATAAAACAGAAACGAAAAAAAAACTAATCTTTATTGGGGATTTTCCCGAAAAATTCGACTTACAGAAGCACGGGCCAATATTTTTGTTCGAGTTACGGAGAAATTCGACTTATGGAAGTTCGAGTTAGGGAAGTTCGACTGTATTATTTATTTTTTTTTAAGATATATTGAGTTAATTTAACCGATTTTCATAAAAATCGACAATTCATTTGAGTTTGTTTACTATTCATCAGATACTTAATTTGCCGATTTGATTATTTTTTGACCCCTAATTTGTTAATTTATAAGTATTAAATTTAATTTTTCGCTCAGTGTATGCATTCTGCTTAGTATGATTGCTTGTTGGCGAGCGTGTAATGATGACTTTATGACTTTATTTACGTGCAATAAAAGCAACAATTCAGCCTGAGGACAATTTCCTCACACATACACACACATACACTTACAGTTGTGGAGACTCTTTGACTCTCTGTCTCTCTCTTTAAAATATATAAAAGCGATTTTCAACTTAATTTATTCGAGTTTGCTTCCCGTTTTCATTTGCAAAATGATATCCAAAGTGGGGGCTGCATTTTAATTCTGCTCTTTTAGTTTTGGGCTCAAATATGTTAAATACCAGCTGCCTACCTTTTTTTTTTTTTTTTGATGTTAGCCTCTTGAGTCGTGTGTGTATGTGAGTGTGTGTAAGTGTGTGTGTGTTGTATCTTGGCTCAAGTTGCTGACAAAATTTGCAATTCCAATGATAAAAGTGTTAAAGTTCTGGCCAACATATGCGGGCAGAACAAAACACAAGTTTTCGCCTTAAGGACTTTTGCATGCACCGTGCGCATAGTTTACTAATGTCCTTATAATAAGTCCTGTGGCCCTTTGTGTGTGAGTGTGTATGTGTCTGTGGGAGTATGTGAGTGTGTGTGCTAGGCCCATAATTAATTTTGAATGTAAATTGTTTTTCAAAGAATTAAATATTTATTATTTATTTATTTATAAATAAAAATATAAGAAATATGAAAATTTAAAAGAAATTAATTTTTGAAACAAAAATTATTTGAATTTCTTTTAAATTAATAAAATGGCTTTATAATTTTTATCTAAATAGACAAATTAATGAAATTATAATTAAATTGAAATTTTTTAAATAATATTAAATAAATAAAACTTTAAAACAAATTAATAAAAATATTTAAATTTACTTTTTTTTATTAATAAAAAAAGACTGCTAATTTTATCTACAAAATTGTGAAATTATAATTAAATTTACATTTTTATTTAGAATTCATTTTAAAGAAAAAAATTCTAAACGAAAATTTTATAATATTTTTTTTTTTTAAATAACAAATTATTGACTGGGAATATATTATATAAGAAATATGAAAATTTAAACGAAATTAATTTTTGAAACCAAAATTATTTGAATTTCTTTTTTTTTATCAATGAATTTATAAAATGGCTTTATCTAAATAGACAAATTAATGAAATTGTAATTAATTTGAAATTTTTCATTTAAGAATCATAATATTAAATAAACAAAAAAAAAATAAATGAAATATATATATAATATATTAAATGAAAAAACTTTGCTAATTTTATCTAAAAACTGTGAAATTATAATTAAATTTACATATTTTATTTGGAATTCATAATAAAGAAGAAAATTCTGAAACCTTTTTGGAATTTTTCACATTTCCCAACTATTTTGGTACATTTTGGTATTTATAAAAAAATTAAATTTAAATAAAATTTAAGTTTTGTCATAGAAACTATGGCCGACTAATGAGCTTATAATAGGCCTTGTGGTCTAAACCAAATGCAATAATAATCGCACTTAGCGCAACAAGCTCGAATTATGTTGAGCCGCAGTTTGTTTTGTTTCAAATGGATTTACGCAGAAATGAGCTTCTAAATATCACACATACGCCACATTTGCCAAATTGCCTGTGGTCAAAGCGACCACAAACACACACACACACACACACAGTGTCAACAAATTGAATAAATCACAGTTGACAGTGAGGAGTTTGGGGGAGTGGGGAAAAGGGGAAACGGGTTGTCAACTTTGACCCTTGTCTGCCAGCGAATTGTGAGCAGATTTGCATTTGCAAGATACGCGTGAAAGTCGCCTGATAAAAATGTTGAGGCTGTTGTTTAATTGAAATTTGCATAACTGCAACACTCTTTGACATGTGTCGTGTGCAGCAGCTAAAGAGGTACACTCAAAATAAAATGTGTGCTCACAATATTCAGGCATAAATTTAAGAAATTTATTTTACGAGAATTTAGAGCGTATTTGTATACACATTACTTAAAAAATAAGTAAAAGGGTATATTGTAGTCGTTGAAATGTATTTAACAGGGAGGGGAAAGCATCTCCGAGCTTATAAAGTATATATATTCTTGATCAGCCTCAACTGTCAAGTCGATTGAGCCACGTTCGTCTGTCCGTCTGATTTTAATAGTCTGTATAATCAGCACAAATTTCTTGAAAATATTTAATATTAGATATGACTATGTATATATAGTAAGTATACATATACAGTGGCGAGCAAAGGTGAGTGCATGCTCACAACACTGACTTTCATGATTCATAAAAAGAAAACCATACAAGGGAATCCAAATTTTGTTTTTTCTAAATTTTCATCATTTCATTCTTAACAAATAGGAGTAAGGCAACATTAATAAAAAAAACAAATTCTTAGATTTTGAAAGAAAAAGGAAAAAGAAGAAGGGGAAAAAAGTGAGCTTACCTTTTCAACTTTTACCCTAGATTTTTTGAAAAAAAAATTGTGATGCAACTAGTTTTTCTAATCAATTCTATTAGTAACTGCAAAAAAAAATTTTTAAAAATCTTTTCTCATGTATTTTTTTAAATTTTTTGAAAATGGCAAAATAGGCACTTTTTTTTCCCATTTTTATACAAAAAGTGCCTATTTTGCCATTTTCAAAATAATTGTGGGAAAATTAAAAGCACATTTCAAGTCAATTTAACAAAGTTATTTTCAATATGTAAGTTTATAAAATGAGTAATTTACCAATAGCTTAAAAAAAAGTAAAAGGGTATATAAATATAAAATGTATATAATTATAAAGTATACATATTATTGATGAGCATCAACAGCCGAGTCGATATAGCCATGTCCGTCCGTTCGTCTGTCCGTGTAAAATCCCAGATCTCAAGGTCTAGATTCCGCTTGTTTTTTTTTTAAATTAAGGGACAGCTTTTTTGTATTTATAATAATTACACCACGTATTTTTTTAAGTTTAATTGAATTTTTTTGTTAATTAATAAACAGTTTTCTTTAATTTATAAAATTTTTTTAAATAAAAGTGCAATACACTAATATTATATTTTTTTTAGCAATTTTTCCAAAATATAGAAAATTTTTCTCAACAATTTTTTAAATTAATGGTCAGTTTTTTCAAATTTATAAAATTGTAATACACTTTAATATCTTTAATTTTTAATTAATTTTCTGCTTAAAATATAATATTTTTGCTCAATTCCAATCAATTTGTGAATTCTTTAAATATATAAAATTAATTGTTTCAGTGTAGCAGCAGTGGGATGTGTGGTAGAAGGGGAGGGGGGGGGGTGTGTGTCAGCTTTGTGCGTGCGTAATGCCTAAATTTACCGCCCAGTCAGACCAAAGCCCTCTGCCACGCCCACAGCTAACACTAACGGCGACAGCCGCAGTCACATCACTTGACGACACTTGCAGACATAACCAGAGAGGGGAATAAGAGAGGGTGACAAGAGGGGGGGGGACAACAAGAGGCACAGCGACAGAGGCGACAGCGTCAACCGCAGTGCGTGAAATGCATTTAAAATTTCTGTTGCATACTTCTCGGCGTCGAATTACAAACTCGTCGAGTGCTGCTCGCATTGTGTGTGAGTGTGTGTTTGATTGCGAGTGTGCGTGTGTGTGTGTGTGTGTGCGTTTTTGTGTGTATGTTTTACACACTTTAAGGCATGCATTAGGCATTTATACTATAATAATGAACTATGATTGCAACTGGGATGAATATTTTTAATCTCTTTAATTCATTCAGTTTTTCATTATTAAAAGAATTAAAATTGTATAGAAAATATAAAAAAAAAAAACAAGTTTATTCACTCTGTTCCAAGCTAACCCATAAAAAAACTAGTCGGCGGTGCTACAGTCGAGCGGTACTCGACTGTCGGAGACCCCGTACTTATTATAAAGATATCTCAAAAAACAAAAATATTTTCATACTAAGACTTTATTTGGACTGATCGTTCCTATGGCAGCTATATGATATAGTAATCCGATTTCAATCAAATTTGGTCAGTATGTATGGGACCATCTTTTATGCATATTCTGTCAGTTTGGTTGAAATATCTCAAACAGCAAAAAAGTTTTCCATACTAAGACTTGATTTTCAACTGATTGTTCCTATGGGAGCTATATTATATAGTGGTCCGATCGAAAATCTAAAACAAACTCGATCTGCTTGCAATATAGACGAACCTACATACCAAGTTTGGAGTCTCTAGCTCTTATAGTCTCTGAGATCTAGGCGCTCTTACAGACAGACAGACGGACGGACAGACAGACGGACGGACGGACATGGCTATATCGACTCGGCTGTTGATGCTGATTAAGAATATATATACTTTATGGGGTCTGCCACGCCTCCTTCTGCCTGTTACGCACATTTTTTTTGTGACAAAGTTAATAGACCCCTTTACTTTTTTAAAGTACGGGGTCTAAATATTGTATCTGGGTTTTACTTATTCATATTAATAATTTTTTTCGGGTTTAATTTCTATTTTGCTGTAGCTCTGATTGTGATTCTGTGGGATTTTTAAGCTTTGGAGCTTTTCAATCACAAGCAACAATCAAAAGCGGATAAATCTTTTGCTTCATTGTTTTACGTGACCCTTTGCATTGTTTTGTGTGCTCAAAAACAAACAAACAAGCAACAATAACGTTAAGAGAGAGCAGAAGCAACAGGAAAACTGTAAAGCAGGAAAACAGGAGAACAGGAAAAACAAAGCAGCAAAATTGTTGGCATCTCTCGGGTATTTGGTTTAGTTTACGATTTCGAGGGCTTTTATGGGCTTAACATATTAATTAAACTTAAAGTGGCAACAACATGGCTAAAACTCGACCAGTTCAACTTTAAATTAAGTTTTAATCTGTTGCTTATGTTTAAACAGACAAAGCGTTTGTTATAAATACATGCTGTAAGAGGAAGAGGACTGGAAGCATACTCGTATCAGAGACTGTGAACACGCATAAGTGCTTATGACCAACAGTTTTGACATGGCCAGCAGACAGACATATAATAGTAATAATACACTCAAAAAAGAAATATGTTTTCTCTTTTCCAAAATTCGCTTTTGTTTTAAATTAAATTATTTTCTATTTTTAGAAAAAAATGCTTAGAAATTTAGAAATAATTTTTGAAATTTTTAAAATTCTAATTTATCGGTTACGTATCGGTTTCAAAATACAGGTATGATTTCGAGTTACGAAAAATGTTTTAAAAGAGTTAAAGATAGTTAAATTTTTCAAACAAATATTCCAAAATTTGTATTGAGATCAATATATAAATTAAATTGGGACAAAAGTTAAAATTAAATTTAGATTTAAAAATCGAAAAACGTAATTAAATTTTATGCTTCTTAGCAGCTATTTAGCTTGAAACAAATTCTGTTTTTCGGTATCGGTATGTTTAAAATGTTTTGTTTCGGTTACGCTTACCAATTTCAATCAGTTAATACCGGCTAACGGTTACGGTTATGGGCGCGATTTTAATCTCTGTTAAATATAATAGTCAGCAAAAATGTTGACTCAAAAATCTTTGTGGTAAGAGTTAGAAATATTCACTTTTGTTTTAAATCAAATTATATCTTATTTATAGTAAAAAATCGTTTATAATAGGAAATAAAATTATCAATTTAAATATAATTGCCAGAGTGAATTTTGATGTTTTTCAATTAAAAATTAGAAAAAAATCTTTTTTTTTATTATTTTGCTCTGCGCTTAAAATTTTTTTCAGAGTTTTGACCTCCACATTAATGAACAACATTTAAGTGGTCGCTGAATGCACTCAGAGTTGGTTGAGTGAATAAAATTCATTCACATTTACAATCAACTAACAATTCTGCGAGTGTTTGCGTGTGTGTTTGTGCGTGTGTGTGTTTGTGCGTGTGTGTGTATGTGTGCGTGTGTGTTTGTGTGTATGCGTTTTCTGACGGATTGACAGCTTAATAAATTAAAATGCATTAAGTGGCTTGCGTAGATTTGCGGCAACCATAAATCCTTCACTCCGTCGGAGAGATGGAAGCCATGAAGCTTTGCGCTTTGGGCTTAAATATTATATTGTAATTCAAATGTTTATGGCCATCAACGTAAATAAAAATGTCTGCTTAACAGTCGCCCTTCGGCACAGCTGCAGGTGAAATCAGGTGATGTATGTGGCCCTAGTTGAGCCGAAAGCCGGCGAAAGCAGATATTCTCTTGTTCCCTCTGCACTCCCTCCCTCCAGTCATTCATCTTACGTCCCCGTTTGCTTCGCTTCTCTGCCCACTGTGGGACACTTAAGCATTTTTGCCGTAATAAATAAATAAATAAGTCGAGACAATATTTTGTAAGCCAGTTTTTGGAAAACCTTTTTTGATTTTCAAGATATCCACCAAATATGAACTATATTATATATTGGTTCTAATACAGTTAAAATTTTTATTTTCATTTCTTTTATTGAAAAAAATTAGAACACAGTCGAGCTTGCCTTACTCAAATCAGCATTAGTTCAAGTTATGGAGACTTCGAATTATGGAAGTCTTTTTTTTTAAGTTTAGTATACACTATTGCCATTCAATATCGTTAAAGTTAGAGAGAATTCTAGTTATAGACGATCGAGTTATGGAAGTTCAACCGTATATGTATTTAAAAATATTTTGAAATGGCGCCTTTAGTTTAAACTATTTTTTTTCTGTTTTGTTCTTTTTTTTCTACAATTTGACTTAAAAATTAACTCTCAAATTCGATAAATTAAAAAAAGGTAAATAAATCGAATTTTGAACTAACTTTTTAATGAATACAAAACAATACATAATTCTTTGATTTTTGACAATACAAATCCATACAAACAAATTATATTTGTAATTGATTACTAAAAAATGTTTTTTTTTCTATTCCACAAAAATGGCCACTTGCCCCACAGTGCGTCCTAAGCCTGGCAAGCAACAAATTTGCACGCACACGGCAATTGACACGGGCGGCTAAGCTGCGTTCAGGGAGGCCATGGGAATTTCGAGGGGGCGTGGCAATTGGGTGACCCAGGTGGCAGCTGCCACAACAACAACAACAACAACAAAACGAAAGAAAAGTCAGCGAAAAAATCAAAAACATGTTAGATAGCTTTGAATTTAAAAAGGGGGCGTACATTAGAGTATTCGTATTTGTCAGCGAGTGTATTGTGAGTGGATTCATGAGTGTGTGTGTGTGTGTGTGTGTGTGTGTGTGCGAATAAGTTAGCTTGGGGCTGATAATAAATACACGGCATGAATTTAAGCTTATTTCGAGCAACGAACACAAAATCACAATCGACAAAATTGCGAGCAATAAATAAACATCCGCACTGGGCGAAAGTAACAGAAATAGAAACAGACACAAATAGAGAGGGAAGACGGAGACAGAGACAGAGATAGAGATAGAGACAGAGACAGAGACAGAGATAGAGCAGTAGCCAAGAATCGACAAATCATAATAATCACGAAGTCTATTGCGGTTTGTGGACAATGGAAAAGCTAATGAAATTTGTATAATAAAATGACAGTTGCTCTTTAAATCACTCACTTGGAATAGAATAAAATTGATAACAATTTATTTTTAGAAAATTATCAAATACTAAATATAATACAAATTATTTAAATGCAAGTAGATGAGTTTAAACTCACCCAATTAAATAATTATCCATCGGCAAATTCAAGTGGATGCCAATTCGTAGTCCACAACTCACAATCCACAAGAAACTCTCTCGCGCACTCATTCTCACTCTCTGCAATGTAAATCTTGCAAGCACAAAGCAAACTCAAAACAAAACACATAAGCAAGAGCGGCTTGACTTCTCTCACGCGCTCAAGCTCACGCTCACTTTTACTCTCACACACCTTTCCTGCGCTCCTCACACATCCATTGGAATGTGCGCATTGGAATGTGCGCATTGCGCTTAAAGAAATTCTGCAAATGGAAGTGAATTTGCGATCGTAGCAAAAAGCAACTTTAGCTGCTTTTAAAACTTTAAAGTGCCAATAAATTTGGGAAGCCACATTCTTATTGCAGCTGCTAATACACAATTCACTTACATTTAATTGCTTTATTTCACTTGCACTGATACTTTAACATTTTTACTGTGATTAACCGAACAAACGCGTTCAGCACTTCCACTTGATTGGAACTATGAAACTAATCGCTGAGCATAGACTATCGATATGATATCGAACTATCGATTTGTTAGTTGCAGCATTTTGCGCTGTTCTCTTTCTTAAAGTAATCATATGTAAATGACAAAAGCACACACACATACTTGCGTACATGTAGAACAAAATCAACAAAAGGAGCTGCAACAAAACTTACAGTAAGACGTACAGTGGCGGCAGAATTAATAGCACCGCTCTTTCTTTTACTATAACAGCTATTGTAAGTCAAGTCTTCAAATTTAAAAAATACATTTGGAAAGGTCATCTAAATTCCGTTTGAATGATGTATAACTTTCCTTAACCCATTAAGTACCCATTAAAATATTCCAATTTTAAAAAAGGTCTACTTTTTCAACTTTTTTCCTCGATTTTTAAAAAAAAATGTTAGGATGCAAAAAAATTCTTGAAACAATTCTAAGAGTAACTGCAAAAGAAAATTTTCAAAAATATTTTTGCTATTATTTTTTTTAAAGTTTTAAAATCTGCAAAAAAGGCACTTTTTGCATGAAAATGAGGAAAAATGGGTTAAAAATACTAGCAAAAATATTTTTGAAAAATTTCTTTTGCAGTTACTCCTAAAATTGTTTGAAGAATGTTTTTGCATCCCAACATTTTTTGGTAAAACTCGAGGAAAAAAGTTGAAAAAGTGTTGGGACATTGTTTGAGGAATATTTGTTGTTCGCTGATTGGGACATTGGACATTGGGATATTTAATTGAGGAATATTTGCAATTAAAGTACTTGACTTATTTATTAGCTAAACATAGGTGGGAAATTGTAGCGGTAATTTTCGGTCATTTTATATACGATAAGAATTGTTCATACTTACATAAAGTTTTATTTAAAGTTTTTTTTACAAGATTTGACGAATTTTTAATAATTTAAGCCAATACAATAAATAAAAAATAACAAAAGTTCTGTATATTTTTATTTAATTTTAAGATTTTATTTTCAGACAAGATTCTTTCAATTTGGCCCACTGTGCCTGTGTAATCCTTGGTGTTGCCTACTTTTGTGCGCTCTCCAAGAGCTGACCACTTATTTGTGCCAGTGTGTGTGTGTGAGTGTATGTGTGAGTTTGGTCACTGAGCTGCGCTTCAATAAATTGTCTGTTATCATTTTCATGTTTATGTATTGACGACGGTTTGAGAAACTGACTATCGGACTGTCGGTTGTCGGTTGTCAGACGGGGCGTATGAGTAATGTCAACGCCAAGAAAAATCTGCTTTGGCCCAGCAAGAGAAAGAGAACGAGGACGAGGCAGAGACAGAGACAGAGACAGACAGAGGCACAGGCTGAGCCTAATTTGCCGGAAATAAATGTGCAGCGATGTGTACGGATTTTCGAAGTCAAGGCTCGGAAGAGTCCAAAGAGAAGGAGGCGGCCAAGGAGAAGGAGAAGGAGGAGAAGGAGGAGCAGGCCAAGCAAGTGTCCGAGGCGCAGTCTTAGCAGATATCGTGGCAGGAAATTTGAAACTTGTTAGAAGCTCCTTGCGGCAAATCCAATTTCACATAGCATGCATTTTCGATTAGAACCGCACTTCATTCCTTACCCTCCTCCTCCTCCTTCCTCTCCCATCTCTAAGATTATGGCTCAAAAATTTCATTCACATTTCAAATGCCAATTGCGAAATGTGCAAAATGTGCGTTCAATCATGGAACTTGGCATTCCCGATAAGCCCAAATTCAAGGAGTGCAATTTAATGAAACGATCCACTTGAAAATCTGTTTAATATGCCCTGTACTTAAAAATTATATAAAAAGGGTTTATTTACTTATCTCTTTGTATGTTTAATTTTGACATTTTTGCTCAGACTTAAATTTAAAGTAATAAATTAATTTCATATTAAGTTTATGTTATTGCATAAATAGAAGAAAAGCTTAAGCTAAGTTTGCTAGGTTTGTCGATTAAGAATGTGAAGCCAAAACAAGAA
>JBAMBJ010003294.1:0-21209 GCA_037043495.1 Drosophila recens | reverse complement strand
AGTCTATAAATATTCGAATGGCTGTGCCTACCTTTGTGATTAAAATGAAACACACATATCTGTAGCAGTTTAGTAATTATATTGAAGTCATTGAGACAGATAGGAGACGGATACATCTTTGACATTGCTTGGTTTAATTTGTGAACTAATCAAGTGCAGTGCACAGATATGCAACCCCGTCCCCTGTGGATGGGGAGTAAGCATCCTCAATGCTTAATATCAGGTAGACCATCTGCATATTCCACATACTGTGGCCGTTTCAATTTGGAGGTTTGGAAGTACGAGTATTGACGACAGCAAACGGCAATAAACGGAACTCGAACGCGAGTCCTTGCTTTGTCCTTGTGCCGATATCAGCATGGCAGGCTGGCAGGATACGAGAATACGAGTATATGTGGATACTATGTACTGGGAACGGGTGTGGTACTCGGACACGCCCACCAAATGACCAACCAGCTTGCTGCTCATTGAAATGGAATCTAATCGGCTTTTGATTTTACAAGTCCTTTTCACAAAGTTTGTCGGTGGCTGTCGCTTTATTCGATGTGTGTATTACTTTATACATATGTATGTATGTGTGGCCAAGTGTAGGTAGTTGTAGGGTTGCAGGGGTGCAGGGTTGCCAGCGTTAGCTAAAGCGCTGTCTGAGTGTCTGGCGCAGCTCGTTGCGATTTTTCACTTGGCATAAGTATGCAATATCCGTTTCCGTTCGTTACGTTTCTACACAGGCTCGCACTTGACTCCGACTGTGGTGAAGGTGATGCTGGAGAGAGGGAACGAGGGGAGATCGGGACCGAGTCTTAGACTGAGACACGCTGAGCAATGTCACACTCAGTTGACTTGCAGGTGGCGGATGAAATGCTCGCTTATTGTAATAAGCATGAGTCAAAGTGCAATTTCTTTAGAGACTTGTGACAGTCTAGAAAGTTCCGAGGGCGGCTACAAAAGTTGCAGCAAGTGATCAACATTGCTAAATCCTCTAGAGCTTAAGTACACTCAGAAAAACAGGGGATATTCCAGTTCAAATGCGTGACTGACTGAGCTCGGCATTTCCAAAACTGAGAACTAAAGTCGTTTTCAAGTTCGCTTTTCGCAATCCCGGAAATCTTAAAGTAAGATTTATCTGAAATACTTTAAATACATTTTGTGATTTATTTATTATTCAAAAAGTTCGAATTATACAAGTTTAAAACACAAAAACTTTGAGCTTATCCGATAAAATACGTGTCTCTGATATAAAACTTACTAGCTTAAATACATCAAAAAATAAAGATTGTTTCATACTTAATTAATATTTTTCTGAGTGTAGACTCCTTCATTGATGTGTCAGTCTTTTATAGTTAAGCTCATGGCATTTTATAAGCGCACCTCGCGCAGCTAGGAGTACTCGTAATGTAGATACAAATGCACAGATACTCGCAGCGAGGGCATTTTTGAGATGCTGGCAGTTCTAAGCCTTCTGGCCTATGGCACCAAATAATGTCCAGGAAGTGATAATATCAGGCGCTCAAGACTCCTCGAATAGAGGCCACCACCCGCCGTGCATTCAATTGGAAGAGCATTCAGCCTCTGCAAATCTCTCTTTCTCTCCCCCTCCACTCTCACTCTGTCTTTCTCCTTCCCTGCTTCTCTGCTTCTCTTTAAGCACATTCAAGTGCCTGTCGTTGTTGTCGCTTTATCGGGCATCAGACATTTTATTATGCCACACCCAGACGTCAGTGGCTCAGTCCTCAAAGCTCACTGCTCGTCGAGCCTTGCGTTGACCATGTTGAATCATGCGTCAATTTAAAAGCGGAAATTGCCGTCTGTCTGGCTGTGATTTTGTAACCCGCCCGAAGTTTATTACTTTGTCGAATGATTTTCTGATTGATTTGTCACCTCGTGACCCCCTGACTCTTGACTAGACTGCAACAGAATCTGAAACTGAATTTGGCATTTCTCAACCCATTTCTGTGCTCATTTCTCGAAAAACTATTGAGGGACGCTTGTAGACAACCGCAAACATAGTTAACGCAATGTTATTTAATATTTAATTGGTTTTCCATAATTAGGTAAAAACATTAAAATATCTTTTATTTATGACCGAGCTACCGAGTCGTGGGCCCACCCAGTTTACAACTGAGAGTTGAGTTCAGCTTAGTTTCAGTTTCAGCTCAGTTCAGTTTCAGTTTTTAAGTTCTGTCGAGTTGAGTTTCCACTTATTTTTGTTAAACATCACCAGAGTTTCGGCATGCCAGGGAAAACTGCGTCCCAACCTCCTTCCCCGCTCCTTCTTTCATTCCCTACTGCCAACGAACGCTCTTTATGCATTATACATTAATTATTTAAAATGTCAGAACAACTAGGCTAGAAGCTGGTTGCGAATGAAAATGAGTATCAACATTTGGGGCTTGGCTTACTTGCCAGTTAACATGTGGTTCTTCATGTCAAAAGCACCACAATTTCGCCAATTTAATTACTTTATATAAACGAAGATGTGTACCTTATTGACTTATTTCTTCGGAATAAAGTCGATCATTGATAAATGATAACTAATAAATTTTAGCATTTTTGTAGGCATTGCCTTCTTATACTCATTTCTGGAAACTCTTCGTTTCGTTTTATTTGGCACTCGATTGGCTGATCTTCAAATAAAATCGATTTCGACATTTACATAAATTGTTCATTAAATCACAATAATTTAATTTTGTTGTTTTTTGTAAGATGTAAGATTTTTTACATTATTTCTTTTTTGAATCTTTTTTAATTGATTGATTTTTCTATCAACTTCGAGCTTTATTTATTATTGTCAATATATATATATTATTGCTAATTTTGTTGTCTACTTTTATTTGACGTTAAATGAATAAACAGAATTTTTTGTTTTCTAGCCAAAATCTGTAATCATATTATTGAAATTCACGCTTCGTCTTAATTAGCTTTTTATTGTAATATACCAGCATTTCAATGAAATGTTTACAGTAATGGGGCAATTCTTAAAATCAAAACAATCTCATTTTTGGAATTCAATAATTTTTATGAAAACCTGGCAGATACGTTAATAATACGCCAAACCTTAACGCAATTATAAACGCAGTTATACAACACTTTTAAGCTTTTGGGAACTCCCCAGCAGCGTCACCGCATATGAGTTTTATGAGCAGCTCAAAAGTAACTAAGCGTAAAGCATCTAGTGTTTGAGAAGTGGGCGGAAGGCATCAGTTCTACTAACTGTATAAATATGCACATACGACTAAGCGTTGGCCAACTGCTGTAGCTGCTGCTGCTGTTGTTGCTGTTGTTGTTGCTCTCGATTGCCGGAACAATGAGGAGAGAAATTTTGGCTCTTGGACGATGGATCAGCTCAGGTGCAGTCGTCGTTTTTCTTCTTCATTCCGTTGCCAGCATAACCCAGAACGAAACAAGGTTAATTAATGAATTGTTAATATCGTTTGCGACCACACGTCGACACATTCCACATCATGTTGTCCTTCCCCAGCTCCAATACCGTCACAGTCACAATCGCATCTGTCCCTCTCCATCCCCACCCCACCCCCATTCTCCTGCTGCTCCTGCTAAGCAAACAGTTGCTGCAACAATCTCTGCGCCTTGGCAGCTGCAACATAATATTATTATGTCGGCATGGGGGTGGCAAAGGGAAAGTTCTCTATTTTTTTCGCCTTTCCTTTGCTAAGCGTCAGCTGCAGTCCAATTTCGAGCAGAACAATGTGTGTGTATCCCTGAGTGTGTGTGTGTAGACATATGCTGCTAAAATAAAAAAAGCAACACACACGGGAATGTGTGTGGTGTTGTTAGTGTGCTGCTCATTATTATTAAAATTTGTAGAGTTTTTGGGTTGCAACTAAGCTGCATATAAATTCAGCTGCATGCAGCTTTCAAAATTTTGCTGCTGTTATGTTAAAGGATGCCAGCCTGCTGCCACATCCTTCCCATCCTTGCAGCTTGCCACTGCCACAGAATACTCCTCCCCCACCCATGCACCCATGCACCTCTGTCTCTGCCTCTTTCTCTCTCTTACACTCCTTTTTCATACTTGCAACGAGTTTGTTGCAAGCTGCATAATTCAAAGCGCAACCGCAACTTGACAATTTGATGGCGAGTGGCAGCAGCTGCTCCTCCTTCTGAGGAGAACAGTAAACAATGGCAAGTACAATTTTACCCACTTTTCGTCTATATAAATAACTCCGGCAAAAACTCAAGCGATTTGCAGAGATTATAGCTGCCGTCTTGGCCACATCCCACTCATATATTTTAAGAATTTTATCTTCCACGCGCTTGATAAACTATGATAATAAATATTTTGTATACATACTATGCAACAACTGCCATATCGAAAAATATTCTTTTAAATATAGTAAATAAAAAGTTATTCTTGTTGCGCTTATCAATTCGATTACCATTTTCAATTGCAATTGTACTCTTTTTAAGAAATACGATTTTTTCAATCAAATCGAAATTATTCTGGGAACGTTCACTGAAAAATTTTCAGTGAAAATCAAAAATAATTTTGTATTTCAAATACATTGCCTTAAGCGTTAAAAAAATTTTAAATATGAAAATCTATTTTGCACTTACACCTATTACATACACTTGTTTTGCCCGAATAAATTTACATTTCAACGAGCACATTTTATCAATTTTTGCATTCATTTAATAACAAAGCAAATATTCTGTACAAAAATTTGAGCTAACATTTGAATATTTCTAGAAAAGCTATTGATACAGAGGGTACATTTAATATATCAAAAAATATGTCCATCGAGAGGTAACATCTGACTAATACAAGACGTGACGTGTGACCAAAAAATGTATAGAAAATCTAAGCACCCTAAAAGTTTTCAAATAATCCATTTAAATTACATTTAATTGTACGTAAGTACAAATGTGTGTCCGTTTATTTTATAAAATTACTTGCCCAATCTTAGTAACTGATGTTGGGGGAATTGAAGCTGAAACACGAAAATAGGTTTACGAAGACGGAGATAAAAATTAGCTGATCATGGTTGAGTTACACTCCAAGCAATAAAAATAATTAGTAAAATTCTAATTGTATTTATTTGTCTGCAAACCAACTATTATTAAAAGTTTCAGCCTTTCAATTCCTCTATAGATTTTTTAAAGTTACGTAATAAAAATATATCCAGGGTTCCCGAAACTGATTAAGATTTGCTAAAATATAATTAAAATCTAATCTGAATCTGTTTCAGGAATGTCCCTATTATTTATTTTTATAATTAAGACTGTTGATGCTAAAAGCTGCCACAGTCCTCATCACTACTTATAACAATAGAATGCAAGTTCTCGGAACTGACTACTACATTGTATTTGAACAAGTTCCGGGAATTCGGGTAGACTACCCAGTTGTACAATCTAATTACAGTATTCTCTTTGAGGCTTATTGAGAAATCATAAAAACCTTTAATTTAGCGTGATATAAATATACATTTTTGTAAATAACAAATGCGAAATTAATTGAATTGAGTACGTGTTGTAATGGCAGCCTTAAAGCTTCAACCGAAGCAAATAGTTGGCATTAAAGCAGACCCAAATTACAACTCTCAGTGCCTTATGCCCTTTGTAGAGTCCCAGGCAACTTCTGAGCTCCGTCTGCGCACTATGCCCAAGTCGAGCTGAGCCTCAACGCCAAAAACTGAACTGAAAATCCATCAGCCATAAAATTCGCAGTCAAGCGTACAAAGCGAGAGACGCTGCACGGAGAGGGACTTGGAGAACTTGGAGACGCCACCCGCCACCCGTTGCCCACAGCTGCCTGCAGCCTCTAGAATTGTGGTGCTGCTTTAAGGCCATTAATCTTCAATGAAAGGCGTTTAATTTATTTGGCTTTAATTTAAATTTTGGCGCAACGATTTATAGTCCAAACTTTGACGTTGTCATACGAGTCGACCGAATGCAATTGTTGTTGTTGTTGTAATTCTTATTGTTGGCTAATTATAATGTGGAACACGCAACGGACAGTTGAAAATACACACTGACTGTAAATAAATTATTAATCTTAAATTAAGATGGCTCGGTGTCTACCCTATCTAAAATGTTAAACACTTGCATAGTTCATTTGTATCCTTAAGCAAATTGTATCATTTATTAAATAGAAAATTATGTAATTTCAAATATACTACGCAGATTCAAGAGTTACATTTAATTGACTAAATTATTACTTAACTACATATTTCATTTTTTTAAATAATAATAATTATTTATAAATAAATAGATATTTCAAAAAAAAAATCATAGCTTTTTATTATTATTTTAATTAAAATTATACATTTTAAAGGACTTGACAGTCGAAGCTCTGGAAATACAAGAGATTAGATTACAATTTACAATAATTTTAATACATAAATATTGACCCATTAAATTAACAATATATCTTCCTTTCACTACCCTATAAATGCTATAAATAGATAGAGCCCATCACAATCGATTCGGAATGTTGCACAAAAGGAAATCCGCCAGTCACTTGGTTACATTAAGCATACGCCCTGTTTGTCGATGTGTATGCACGTGTGTATGTATGTATGTCTGTGTGTGTTCTTTGGCCTGGCTTTTTGTTAGCTCACGTTAAATATAAATATCAATTCCAATTGGCTTGGACTATCAAAACTAAATGTGAGTATTGTGCTTTGGTTCGATTGCCAGATCAATTGTCAAAGTAAAACCACGTTTGTAACATTGTGTGTGGAGGGGGAGAAGAGCAGGGAGTAGGGCAAAGATTGTCCCGCCTTGCCACCATAATTGTGCCCCAAGCGCGCCACAACGCCCTTAAACAAAACAAGTTTGCGCTGCTTATCTGTAGCCACGAATCCGCACCACCAGTAACAGCCCCACTCCCATTCCTTCACATCGTTGTGGTTATAATTTTGTGGTCTTTTCCATTTTGCGGTCAACTCCAATTGGGATTTAATTTGTACTTTTTTGTTTTCGCTCATTCGTATTTTATTGTATGCCAGGCCATACCAGTAACAATAACAACAATAACAACAACCAGCAACAACAATACATGACAACAACAATGCGCCTTCGATGCTTGCCATCATTTTTGTTCCCTATCGTCGCTCTTCCTCTCTCTCCCACCCTTCCCCCACAAATTCCCACCCTAACAACAAGCGCGATTTTAAGTTTGAGCCTCGAAAATTCAATTTTTGTTTGCAAGCGCCCTCTGTATGTGGTTGTTGTCCTCTCTGTATGTGTGGGTGTGTGTGTGTTGTGTGTTGTGTGTGTGTGTGGAAATGCAAACCGAGCTTATCCACTCGAACTGTTAATGGGCATTTTGTATTTTATTTAATGTGAAAAGTTTTTGTTGAATATTTTTGGCCCCGGCCTCATTGTGCGCTTCTCGCATTTGGCATTCGAGGCTATCGCAATCGTTGTTGCTGCCAACTCTCAGTGGCCCAAAGAAAAAAAATGTTTATATTGTAATATTTTAATATTGTTGGCTTGTAATTCAAGCGATTTAATTAGCCATTAGAGTAGGTATTCTTGTTGTTGTTGCTGCTGCTGAAATAGCTAAAGATTACTGCACTTAGAAACAAATTAAAGCAATGTTCTTTTTAAAGACGATTGGCGGAAGGGGGAAGACAGAGGCGAAAATGGTAGCCCATTTTGTGGGGGCAGTGGAGAATAATTAGGAACACGAGCAGATGTTATTTAAATACCCTAATGTTATCGCTGAATATTGAAGAAGCTATTGGTTGATAATTAACTGGAAAGAGAGGGAATTAATCGAAATCAGGAATTTACTTATAATACGTGCTTATACTGTACTTCTTAGCTCTACATGTTAGCCGATTCATTTCCTCTAGTTAATTAAGTTCTTCCCAGCACCATTTTTATTCGATTCAATCCTGATTGAAACTAGAATTTTTCGTTCCCATTGTTCTCTTTAGCTTTTTCTCATGTCAGTAAATAAAATACATCAAATAAAAGATAATTCAATTGAAGTTAAGAACAAAGTTTCCCTATAGTTCAATTTCTTTTTTATACAGGCCTGTTCCGGTTTTCACTTGTTTTTTGCGAATTTCAATCCGCAAGATTTGACCGAATTTCCCTTAAAATTCCTTTACATTTCCTACGAATTACCCTCCGAATTTCCCTTCCACATTGTGTTGAGTAATTTTTTGCAGAACAGTGCTGGAAAATGTTCTAAGCGAATCAGACATTTGCGTCAAAAGAATTTTCGCCTGTTAAAATAATTATTAATTATGTAATTTATTCATCAAATATTTATTTAATCATAAGTCGAAACATTTTTCAAAGGTAAAACCTACTTTTGTTACAACTTTTGTATTTTTGAAAGCGCGGGTTGATTTCAGTGCTGGAAATGTCTTTTTGCAGAGTTGTCAATTGTTGCACAGTGTTTGTTTACATAAATAAGCAGTTCTTTTTTGCATTAAATTACAAACAGTTTTTCCAAACTTGCATTTAAAAAACAAAAATTTAATTCTTATTTTACGCAATACATAAAAACACTTAATTGTGGTTTAAAATATGTACCAAGTGTTTACTACTTTCTTCATATACAAGGGCAGCCCTAAAAAAGCTGCCATTCATTTCACAAATATTTGCGGAAACCAGAACAGGTCGAGCAAATCCGACAAAAATGTTAGGTTAGAGTCTTATCGATTTTGGGGTATGATGAAATAAAAATTATTTAAAAATCAAATAAATTATTTTTTTTTTATCTGATAATGTAGTAATATTCCCAAAACATTAAAGTATTTTATAAATATTTTATTTTCACTTTAACTTTATGCTAAGCTTGCCAAAATCATCGATTGAACCCTTCCGAATTCAAACTCACTTGCTCAATGTCACGTGAATTCAATTCGCAAAATCTTGCCGAAAGTGAAAACGGAACAAGTGAGGGAAATTCACTTTCGCAAAATCTTGCCGAAAGTGAAAACCGGAACAGGCCTGATAAACTAGTAAATGAAATTTTTAGTTCCCTTAGTTTTTTTGTGTATTACTTTTGCTTTATTCGTTCACGATTAAAACCCTTTCATTTATTACTTTTAAAACGTTTTCTTTATTTTTCTCCAGATACTGCTCAATACCTATTTTCATTTTTACAAAAATTTATCAGAGTTATTATTATTATTATTATTATTATTATTATTATTATTATTATTATTATTGGGGAAATCTGCACTGCGACGCTTTGGATCTATTGTGCCCCCTTCTGAGAGTATAGCTCATTCATCAAGCCTAGTTCTCGCACAAAGTCGAGAACTTTTAACGGGTTGAGTTCTGCTATGTCCTCCATCGGTAGGACATGTTTCCCTAGAAAACTACATCCACGCCAGTGCATCGAAGATTTCTCTTCAAAATTCCACATACCTTAGCCTGGAAGATGCTTGTGTATGTTCCTAGAGATTCATGGTAAGATATCCGAGGGCCTACAACTTCAAGTCCTAAGCCTTGGTCTGTAAGAGATCTATCGGTGTACCATTTTATGGTGTGTTGACCGATTGGATGGACTTCATCTAGTGTTGTCCAAATCTTCTTACTGCTCAGGTTCTACTATGAAATTCTGCTCAAGCAGTCATCTCGTCTCTAAGGCTAAGAATGCCTCCCACCCCCTCTCGTGCTATCCTTAGCAGAGTCGTCCTTTGTTGCAGTTCAATGAATACATGGAGTGGCGTGAGCTCCATTGGAACTTCTATAGTTCTTGTCGGACAGGTGCTCATAGCTCCCGTCATACATACTGCAGGCCATCCGTTGCAGTCTTAACAGCTGCTTCTTGACGGTAATGAGTTGAGCTCTATCACCCTAGGATATCGCTCCGTATGTGAGCATTGGCCTGACTACCATAAGGTATAGCCATCTAATAATCTTCGGTGATGTGCCCCTTGATTTCCCGGCTATGCTGCGACAGGCATAAAGTGCTCGAGTGCACTTTGCTATCGCATTTTGTACATGGGGGCCGAAGTTAAGTGTACTGTCGAAAGTGACTCCAAGGTACTTGACCTCCTTACTTGTTTCTATTATGCTGTTTGATTACTGCGGACGGCAGTCCGCGCTAGTGACGAAAGCAGCACGAAGGGTGCAAAAGGCGACTAGCATATGTACACAGGAAAAATGGAAAATTTGCTATGACTGTCCGATCAGGTCGAGTTATATACCGATCGAAAGGTATCAATTTTTTAATTTGTTACTATTTTAATTAAAAATACGCGTCGAATGACACCTCGATCATTAAAATCCGACCACTGGTATAAAAGATAATTAATTTTGAAATTTTTGATGGCCTTCTGAAAATGAGATGAAAAGTCAGTTAGGATATTCACTTGATTGTGGCAGCCTGGCACATGGCACATTTGATAAACTTGAAACGTGAACAGCCCTTTTCGTTCCAAATCTGCCCAGTCAGCTATTTTTTGGTTTTACATTGAGTTTACTGTCAGTTTTATTTTTTTATTTCAATAAATTTGCCTGATTTGAGCAAGATACTTCGAAAAGCGCCAAGCATTTTTGTAATTAAAATCAACAGAAGCTCTTCGTGAAATTGAAATAATTGAAGGTTTGTAAAATTCGTATAGAGAATTTGTTGCATTTTATCATATTTAAATATTAGTAGATGTATGCCGAGATCAGTTGGATTCCGAAATTGACGATATTTTGGATGACTTTATAGAGGATGCCATGGCCATTGTCGTCGGAGTCAATATCGCGTCAGAGTCGAAGCTGCTTTAGGGTCCTCAAAGGGAGGTATTGCAGGTTTTTGAGATGATATTGATGAAAGTTGGAAACTAACTATGATGGTCACACTGAGGCTGAACCCAGTGGTGTTCCCTGTTTGGCGTCCGAAAGCAAGAGAAAGTTTTTGAGTAATTTAATATTTCAATAAAATCTAAGATATATGTTATGTGTGCATATATACATGATTGTAACTTATTTAAGCCAAGCTCTAGTTTTCGAATCCTCTCCTTTTGATCCAACTGCTGTTGCTTATGCTTAAAGTCACTTTCAACCTTCCATTTATTTTCTTCCCTTTCCAACTTCAGTCTGCGCTCCCTTTGCTTCACGAAAAATGTATCAACCTGTTGCGGCACTAAACAACTGTTGGTAAAACCTTTACATTAATAAATGACAAAAATACTAAATTTCGATTGAAAATATCGACTATTAATCGAGTTTCTTATCATCTCTACATGGGCATATATGCCAGACTTTTCGTAGTCAAGGGTCTGGGTCTGACAACATGGCACGAAATTTTTCAGTGCAAGTTGTTGTTGTGACGTTTGGGACATGTGTCATGTGCCAGGCTGCCACAGTCAAGTGAATACCCTACCCTGAAAAAAAAGACCACTTTCTAAAGCCAAGAACATTCATCTTAAAAATTTTGGTCTTGAAATAAGAATATTTTAAGAACAAATTACTAAAACTAAGAATATTAATCTTGAAAATCGTAAGTTCTTAGTATAAGAATAAAATTCTCAATTTTAAATATTTTGTTCTTAATATAAGACCATTTTAAGACCATATTACTAAAACTAAGAATGTTATTCTAAAAAAGGTTAAGTTCTTAACATAAGAATAAAAATCTTTTTCTCTTAAAATAAGAACAAAAATCTTAAAATTTTTTCACTTCTTGAAACCAATAATTCACAACTGGCTCTGGCTTCTCAAAGATGACATTAGGCTTGGATCGCTGGTCAAGTCAGCACAACGGTACTGATGAAAGAGATCGGCATCTCTTGAAACAGCTGTATACCGAGCCATGCTCCTTGCGTTCTGCAAGTGTTTTGTGTGTTGTTTTTGTTGTTTAGTGTCATATCGACATTACTAGACCTCAAGTTAACTAAAAATTACTTCATGCTTCTTAAATTGTTAAGAAGCTAATTCTTAATTTGAGATTTTTTGTCTTGAGTATTCAAAACTTTTTGGTCTTAAAATAAGAACACATAATCTTAAAAAATAATAAGTTTTATTCTTATAATAAGATTTGTGGTCTTGCTAATTTAAGAATTTATGGTCTTAAAAATAAGAACTTGGTCTTAATAAAAATGTTCTTAGAATCAAGATGTGTTTTCTTACTTCAAGATTTTCATGTTCTCGACGCATTTTTTAGACCAATGTTCTTAGTTCTGAGACCAAAATCTTGATTTTAGATTCTTTTTTTTATCAGTGTAAGTATGTTTGTTTGTTTGTATCAAAGCGTTGATTTAGCTTAAAAGTTTGAATTAGGAATTGTTCCCGCTCAAAAATCTAGAAACGTTTGTTTCACGACATTTTTTGAAAAATCGCTAGTTTAGCAGGAAATCGCTAAAAACCGCTAAAATTTACCCCGTAGCATCCAAACGATAGCTACAGATAAGATCTATAAGGTTGTCAAAAAGTCTTGCGGTATTTTTATTGAATTTTCAACTGTTCATAAAATTGGTTATAATAATGCGATTTAAGTTAAATATGCGCAATTTTGTTCGATGACGAGCTCCCAACGAGATGCCAACTTCATAATGCCCCTCTTATAGAAGCTCGCTTTCCTATAGTCAAAAAACTCGGAGAGCCAATTTTCACAGGACTCTCTTGTGGCCAACTTCCGACTACCAAGCTCGTTCGCCATGGACAGAAATAGGTGGTAATCACTTGGTGCGAGATCCGGACTATACGGTGGATGCAAAAGAACCTCCCATCCGAGCTCCCGGAGCTTCTGGCGCGTCACCAAAGATGTGTGTGGCCTGGCGTTGTCCTGATGGAAGACAATTCGGCCTCTGTTGATCAAAGATGGCCTCTTCTGCATGAGTGCTGCATTCAAGCGGTCCAGTTGTTGGCAGTACAGGTCCGAATTAAGCGTTTGGCCATAGGGAAGCAGCTCATAGTGGATGATTCCCTGCCAATCCCACCAAACACACTGGCATCTTTGATCACCTCTGCACCAGAACGAAAACGTTGAAACCAATCGTTGTGCGGTGGAAATGGAAACTGTATCGGGTCCATAAACTGCACAAATTTTATTGGCAGCATGAGACGCATTTTTGCCTTTATCGTAGTAGTACTGTAAAATATGCCGTATTTTCTCCTTATTTTGCTCCATGTTTGCGACGCTATAACTCACGAACGACTAAAAACAAACAACAATAAATCAAACACGTGTTAGCGCGTGAAAAGAGCTTTCCAAAAAGCTGTAGCGTGAACCGATGCGACGAATACAACTAGAACTACGCGCTTGCAAAGACAAGCTTGCGGAAATACCGCAAGACTTTTTTGACAACCTTATATATATCATTGAAAAGGTTTATTTTTTTATTTTAATAACATATGTTATGGTTAAAAACCATAAAATAAGTATGATATGAAATAAGCAATGGCTACTGTGGCCTTCAGCTAGATTTTTTGTTTAACATATTTCATTATATTACAGTACTTAAGTTCAGTTTTATATCTCTAGGTAACATTTACATTTATTAATGTTTGCATATATACAAAAGAAACACATTTTTTTTATTTCATAAATCAATACACAATATTTAAATTTTTGTGCCATGATTGTCTAACATAACTATATACTAAAAAAAACTAGTCGGCGGTGCTACAGTCGAGCGGTACTCGACTGTCGAGACTGAGATATCTCAAACAACAAAAAGATGTTCATACTAAGACTTGATTTGAACTGATCGTTCCTATGGCAGCTATATGATATAGTAATCCGATTTCAATCAAATTTGGTCAGTATGTATGGGACCATCTTATATGCATATTTTGTCAGTTTGGTTGAAATATCTCAAACAGCAAAAAAGTTTTCCATACTAAGACTTGATTTTCAACTGATTGTTCCTATGGGAGCTATATGATATAGTAGTTCGATTCCAACCAAATTTGGTCAGTATGTACGGGAACATTCCATATGCATATTCTGTCAGTTTAATTTAGTTATCTCAAACAACAAAAAAGATTTTTATACTAAGACTTGATTTTCAACTGATTGTTCCTATGGGAGCTATATGATATAGTAGTTCGATTCCAACCAAATTTGGTCAGTATGTACGGGACCATCCCATATGCATATTCTGGCAGTTTAATTAAGTTATCCCAAACAACAAAAAAGTTTTCCATACTAAGACTTGATTTTCGACTGATCGTTCCTATGGCAGCTATATGATATAGTAATCCGATTTCATTCAAATTTGGTCAGTATGTATAAGACCATCTTTAATGCATATTCTGTCAGTTTGGTTGAAATATCTCAAACAGCAAAAAAGTTTTCCATACTAAGACTTGATTTTCAACTGATCGTTCCTATGGGAGCTATATGATATAGTGGTCCGATCCAAAATCTAAAACAAACTCGATCTCCTTGCAATATAGACGAACCTACATACCAAGTTTGGAGTCTCTAGCTCTTATAGTCTCTGAGATCTAGGCGCTCTTACAGACGGACAGACGGACAGACGGACAGACAGACAGACAGACGGACAGACAGACATGGCTATATCGACTCGGCTGTTGATGCTGATCAAGAATATATATACTTTATGGGGTCTGCACGCCTCCTCTGCCTGTTACGCACATTTTTTTTTGTGACAAAGTTAATAGACCCCTTTACTTTTTTAAAGTACGGGGTCTAACAACAAAATAAATGCAGAAGTTTAACCACAGCTTGTACAGTGAATATGGGACTTTCATAGTCTGACAGGCAACTCAAGACACATAAGTCGAAGTAATATATTTTTTGTTTAGGGAATTCAATTTCATCATATAATATAGATTTTTTAAGAAATACAATTATTTTGTTTGTATTGTCTTCTATAAGATTGGCTATTAAATCTAAAGGATTATTATTTTCAAAAATCTTTTGCTTTAAATTTTTTAGACCCCGTACTTTAAAAAAGTAAAGGGGTCTATTAACTTTGTCACAAAAAAAAATGTGCGTAACAGGCAGAAGGAGCGTGGCAGACCCCATAAAGTATATATATTCTTAATCAGCATCAACAGCCGAGTCGATATAGCCATGTCTGTCTGTCCGTCTGTCTGTCTGTCTGTCCGTCCGTCTGTCCGTCTGTCCGTCTGTAAGAGCGCCTAGATCTCAGAGACTATAAGAGCTAGAGACTCCAAACTTGGTGTGTAGGTTCGTCTATATTGCAAGCAGATCGAGTTTGTTTTAGATTTTGGATCGGACCACTTTATCATATAGCTCCCATAGGAACAATCAGTTGAAAATCAAGTCTTAGTATGGAAATCTCTTTTGTTGTTTGAGATATTTCAACCAAACTGACAGAATTTGCATAAAAGATGGTCTTATACATACTGACCAAATTTGAATGAAATCGGATTACTATATCATATAACTGCCATAGGAACGATCAGTCGAAAATCAAGTCTTAGTATGAAAATCTTTTTTGTTGTTTGAGATAACTAAATTAAACTGACAGAATATGCATATGGAATGGTCCCATACATACTGACCAAATTTGGTTGGAATCGAACTACTATATCATATAGATCCCATAGGAACAATCAGTTGAAAATCAAGTCTTAGTATGGAAATCTTTTTTGTTGTTTGAGATATTTCAACCAAACTGACAGAATTTGCATAAAAGATGGTCTTATACATACTGACCAAATTTGAATGAAATCGGATTACTATATCATATAGCTGCCATAGGAACGATCAGTCGAAAATCAAGTCTTAGTATGAAAATCTTTTTTGTTGTTTGAGATAACTAAATTAAACTGACAGAATATGCATATGGAATGGTCCCGTACATACTGACCAATTTTGGTTGGAATCGAACTACTATATCATATAGCTCCCATAGGAGCAGTCAGTTGAAAATCAAGGCTTAGTATGGAAAACTTTTTTGCTGTTTGAGATATTTCAACCACACTGACAGAATATGTATAAAAGATGGTCCCATACATACTGACCAAATTTGATTGAAATCGGATTACTGTATCATATAGCTGCCATAGGAACGATCAGTCCAAATAAAGTCTTAGTATGAAAATCTTTTTGTTGTTTGAGATATCTTTATAATAAGTACGGGGTCTCCGACAGTCGAATACCGCTCGACTGTAGCACCGCCGACTAGTTTTCTAATAATTCGGACAGCGTCGACCGGCCGCTGCTCGAGCAACGCAAGCAGAGTTACTTTTCGTCAGTTTCTGTTCGTTTTTTTTGTTTCGTTGCGTGCCGACGACTATTAAATTTGACATCGTGCGTACGCTGCTTAGACGACGCAGGCAGAGCCTGTTTCTGCTCGTTTCTTCTTGTTTCTTTCCCTTCCTATCGTACAAGTTTTCGGCCGACGTTGACGTCGACAAAAATTGTGTGACGGAGGCAGAGGCTGTTTCTGTTCGCTTTTTTTGTTTTCGTCTCTGTCGAACGAACGTCGAACGCTGCAGCAGGCAGCGGAACAAAATTGATGCAACAAAACGCAGCAAGCGCACGTGTCAAAGAGAAACAAAAATGAAATAAAGTTACATTGTCATTTTTAATGCTGCGCTGTCGTCTGCTGCTACTGTTTAACAAATCGTAAGTGTTTTATTATTTAATTTATTTAATTTTTATATAGAAACTAACGCATTTATTTTGTATTTAGAATATGAACTGAACTTTGAAGGATGCATGGAGCTGCCTATAGAATTTGATTCTCTGAATGCAGTGGTCGATGGCTTTAGTGGGAGCTGTATTTAATTTTCAAGGCAAACTGCTAACATTAAGCAAGTTCAAATAAAACTAGTCGGCGGTGCTACAGTCGAGCGGTACTCGACTGTCGGAGACCCCGTACTTATTATAAAGATATCTCAAACAACCAAAAGATTTTCATACTAAGACTTAATTTGGACTGATCGTTCCTATGGCAGCTATATGATATAGTAATCCGATTTCAATCAAATTTGGTCAGTATGTATAGTACCATGCCAAATGCATAATCTGTCAGTTTAGTTAAGATATCTCAAACAACAAAAAGATTTTCATACTAACACTTTATTTGGACTGATCGTTCCTATGGCAGCTATATGATATAGCAATCCGATTTCAATCAAATTTGGTCAGAATGTATGGGACCATCTTTTATGCATATTCTGTCAGTTTGGTTGAAATATCTCAAACAGCAAAAAAGTTTTTCATACTAAGACTTGATTTTCAACTGATTGTTCCTATGGGAGCTATATGATATAGTAGTTCGATTCCAACCAAATTTGGTCAGTATGTATGAGACCATCTTTTATGCATATTCTGTCGGCTTGGTTGAAATATCTCAAACAAGAAAAAGATTTTCATACTAAGACTTGATTTTCGACTGATTGTTCCTATGGCAGCTATATGATATAGTGGTCCGATCCAAAATCTAAAACAAACTCGATCTGCTCTTAATATAGACGAGCTAGCTCTTATAGTCTCTGAGATCTAGGCGCTCTTACAGACGGACAGACGGAAGGACAGACATGGCTATATCGACTCGGCTGTTGATGCTGATCAAGAATATATATACTTTATGGGGTCTGCCACGCCTCCTTCTGCCTGTTACGCACATTTTTTTTTGACAAAGTTAATAGACCCCTTTACTTTTTTAAAGTACGGGGTCTAAAAAAAGAAACAAAAAGAATCATTGAGGAATTTTCTGCGAAATTCAAGGAAGATTCCCTAACGAAAATGCCATAAGAATTGTTAGGAAATCATTGAGGAATTTTCCGCAAAATTCATGGAAGATTTCCTAGCGAAAATGGCATGAGAATCGTTTGGGAATAACGGGAAACGTAAGGGAATCACCATGGAGTGTTCCCATTTCCTCAATTGTACGACATCACAATGTTAAATTCCCTAAGGATTTTCATACAAAATCCCTAAAGATTCCTCAAGCATAGGGAAACATTCCCTAAGGATTCCTTTGACATTCCTTTGTGAATGTGTCTGAAGGGTTTTAATAATCACATTAGCAGTGGAGTCTACTGTTTTAGTATCGATTATTCCCATTGTGGTTGTAATATATACATATACAACATAAAGGAATTCAAAAGACCTTTCCATTGTTACCAAACTTTCCATGAAGTTAGCTCACAATATGGCTAGAACTAACTTTAAAGGGTGCCAAAATACTTTTGGCCACCGCTGTATCATCGATTGTGTCAAATTAACTTGTACCATTATTGTTCATATATTTTCAAATTTATATTTAAAAAAAAGAAAATTGGGTGAGTTAAGTGAGTCTATTTTGATGATTTTTTTTTTGTTTTACATCATTCTACCTATTTGTTCGTATAGCCTTACGGTCTGTACTGCTATCGGGCAGATAAGGTTCCGCTCAATTTCACAATATTCTTCTTATATATATACTATCTGCGTTTGAATTAATTTATAAGTAATTAAGATTTTAGGATAAATGTATTGAATTAAGGGTGCTTGCCCTTGTTTTAGCTTACACTGATTTTTTGATTTTTTAATATTTGATGTTATACATTCATCTGTGATTATTGTCTTAGTCTTAAAATCTATTACATTTTCTTTATGGAGGTAGGCAGATACAATATTTGTGTTTAATGTGTGTTCAATAAAATTTTCATTAATATCTGGATATGGTACCACTGTATACACTGGAGTTTCAAATGATTTTAATGGAATTTGCAAGATAATGTACAATTTTTTATCTGACGATAGCTAAACCGATGTTTCAACATGTAAGAGCTGATCCTGATTTATTTGAATAGCTGTTTCGTGATTTAAAAGTTATGGATCTAATAAACCATGCCTTGCCAATTGCATAGCCATTTGAATACCATCAATATACTCTAATAGTCTTTCTATTTGTTCACGGGCTATTATTGCTGTTTGCGCATCTGTATTTCTTACGTTAATATATCTAAGGTCATCATTAATTTGGTTAATTACTTCATTAATTTCGTCATTACCGATCATGTTTTTCCTAATATCGTTAATGTTTTCATTTAAATCTTCTAAATCATCAGCATCTAAAGTTCCATACAAGTATTTGAAAGCTTGTCCCATAAAGTTCATTAAACCTCGTTTTTGTCTTCCTGTGTTGGTAATTAGTTTCACTTGTAAATCCAGTTTGTGTAGCTCCCAATCTAAATCATTAGTTTTGGTTTTGTTAACTGTTATGATTATATTGTTGTAGATCTCTAAAATAGCTGTCTTATTAATACGAATCAAATGGTGCGAGAAATTATATGGTAGTTTTATGTTACCTACTTCTAATAAAATGAATCCATTATTTGTTTTGATTTCCGTTGTCTGTATTGTCTCGCTCCCGATTATTTGTAATACCGACTGGATTATTGTCATCATCATCATTGTCTGAAAGGCTTTCGTCTGGTTCCCTGGAATATTTAGATTTGTTTATTTTCTTTTTCTTCTGAAATGCCGTTTTGTAATGAACTGTCTTGTCTCTTCGGTTTTGTATTTCGTATCGACTGTTGTCTATTTGTGTAACGTTAACATTTTTCCTGAATGGGTTGTGTGATTTCTTAGTTTTCTGCAAATTCTTTGAAATTTGTGGATCAATCTCATGTTCCTTTCTATTTTCATTTATTTTGTCAATTTTGTTTTTTTATTTTCTTGGATATTTTTTATCGGTTGTTTGTTATATAAAAATATATCAGCAGTTGTTCTACCGGTTGTTCCGTGTACTATTTTATGGTTCTAAGTGTAAGCTATTTCCTGCATTTCTGTACCTGTATGTTTAATATTTTTTGTTGTCAATATTACCCTCATTTTTTCGTTAATAGTCTTATGAACTCGTTCAATGCCTGCTACTCCTGTTTTGTTCGTATTATATTCTATGGCTACATTTTTGGATTCTAACCAATTTCGAAGACTTGAGCTGTTCATTCCTGTATCTCTATCTGATTTTATTAACTTGGGTTTTCCCATTGTGTTGAAATTGTAAATTACATCGAGCCATGTTCTTGCTTCTGTTTCTACAGCCATCATGAATTTAGAATAAACGTCAATACAAGTTAAATAATTTCTTCTGTTATACATGTTTTAATCTATCATGTATTTTTCTCTGATTTTATTAAGTCTCGGTGTAATTTTCATCGGCAATTTGGTGAATCTATGTTCTGCTTTAACAAGCTTGCAAATTTCGCATTTATTATTTAAGTTTTGTATTAAATTATGATAATCGGGGAAAAACAAATTTGAAGCTTTAAATTCATTTACAACTTTTTATTTATCTTCATGTAAATTTAAAATAATTTCCTTGAAATCTGCATAATTTTTTATATTTTCTGTTAGCTCTATGGATTTGGGAAATTTACCTCTAATTTTGGGACTTAAAACGTCATGTATGTTCTTTGTATTAGAGCCAAATCTTGATCGTCAGTGCAAAAGATTGTTGTATTTGTAGTTCCTACTATGTTTTCTAGCATGTCTTTAACTTCAATTTCTTTTAATGCGGGTACGTATTCTATTTTTGTAATGTTTTTGTTTAAGTATTTTTCTGTTGTGATCTTGAACTGAGTTCCTTTTATCATTATTATTTGTCTATTAAAATGGTTAATTGGTCGTTCTGTTATTTGAATGTACTGGCTTCCGTCTTCTGATGCACTGTGTATTGTTGCTAAAGTCGTATCAGCTTCACTATCGTTGTCTTCATATTGTGCGTCACCTATAAACGTTTCATTGATTTTTATCCTAGACAAAGCATCTGCTATATGGTTTTCTTTTCCTTGTATGTGTTTTATTTCAAAGTCATATTCATTTAGTTTTAGTTTCCACCTTCGAAATTTCATGTTGGGTTCCTTAAGAGACTCCAACCAAACTAATGGTTTGTGATCGGTCTGAACTGTGAATCTACGACCATTCAAGTAAGGTCGGAAATATTTTGTGGACTAGACCATGGCTAATAGTTCTTTTTCTATAGCGGAATAATTGACTTCATGCTCATTTAAAGTTAGACTTGCAAAACAAATTGGTTTATTTTCTTGTGCCAAAACTGCACCTAATGCGTAATTACGTGCATCAGTGGTGAGGGTGAATTTTTTGTTGAAATTGGGTCGTGTCAAAATGGGGTCACTGGCTATTAACATATTCAATTTATTAAAAGCATTTTTATAATCTTCATTCTGAATGTCAATTAACGTATGCGGAATGAAATACGAACAACTGTTGTAATACAAATAAAAAATGTATTTCAAGTCCGACCAACTTCAATTTTTGATATGTTTTTAATTAGACTTTAAGCTATTTTACAAAAAATATTCATGACCATAGCGATCTGCCTTCC
>JBAMBJ010003293.1:0-30766 GCA_037043495.1 Drosophila recens | reverse complement strand
TATCATTATTAAACAATTCATTTATTTGACTCTCGTTAGTTATTTGAAACTTTTTCAAACATCTTGATGTTGTGTTTTCATTTGCGATAACTCTATTCCGCCCCCCCCATAAACTATACTATGTTTGATTTTGCGACAATCCCAACAAAATAAAAATAAAAATAAAAAACTCAATAATCAGCAAGAGTGTGTCAAACATTTTTTTAAAAAAAAAAGTTATATAAATAAATAAAAATAGTTTGATTTATGTGCCAAAGACAAGAAAAGTATTCGATCAGGTGTACAGATGCTATAAATTGCATTGAATGTTATAAATATACATACATATATCAAATTTGATTGTATTGTAAATTGTTATGTCCATGATAATAATAATATCATATTGAAGTACTCTCTTTTCATATCTTTTGGATAACTTTTCTCACTTGATGTTGACCCAAATATCAATTAAAGTTAACATCAAGTGTTTGTAAATTTCTTACTTAATTTTGTTTGTTTATAATTTGTTTTTAGTTTCCATGTAAATATCAAAGATTTGTACTTACAGGCATATTCAGTTTTTAACTAAACAATCAAAAAGTGTGTGTGTTTAAATAAATAATAAATTAAACAACACGTGTGGTATGTGAACAAGTTCGTTTCAGGAGTGTGTAATTAAAGCATAAATATTTTAGAGAACAACAATTAACTAACCGCAACAGCAACAGCGACAATAAACAACATCAAGTACTTTCGGTACTTGTATTTTAATGAAAAACAATGTCAAATGCAAATGCAATTTTCTAATCACAAATTGTGATCTTAATGACCTTTTCTATTTCAAAATGCAACGACAGCAACATAAGCGAAAAGCGAATGAGAAGAAATAAACATCGTAAATAGTTTCAATTGCTATTTTTTTTTCAATTCAATTCTGAGGCGAGAGCAAAAAAAAATCGACACGCAAGAACTCGGTGAAACATTTTTTTGCCAAATCGCTCGATAAAGTCAACTCAAGGATGCAAGCGCGTGACCGAAAAAAAAACAAAAAAAAAAATAAAATAAGGAAAGCGAAATGGAAAATGAAAATGAAAATGAGAAAATGGCAAAAGCACGCGAGTCGCGACTTATTGAGACGAGAACGGCAAAACAATGTTTGGAAGCACCCAGGGCTGTAATTTTGCACCATTTAATATGTAATTAGCTTTGTGTTAAGTAAACTATGTACTCGTTAACAACAACAATAACAACAACAACAACTATTACTACTACAGTAACTAACAATAAACGCAACTAAGCGTGTCCAAAACGTACAAATTAGTTTCGCATTTTGTGTGTAAGTGTACAAATGTGCAACTTGGCCGACAAACGACATTGGCAACGACATGGCCTCCTTTTGGGCCATGTTGGCTGCTCGTCTCTCCGGCCAAGCACACACACACACACACACACACACTCACCCATACACTCGGAGATATTTGCTGCACCACGGTTGTTATGTACGCGCACGCACACTAAATTGCACACACACCTACACACACATACACTTACACCCACGCACACACACACACGTCAGAGTTTGCATGTGCGCACCTGAAATGAAATGAACAAAAGCAAACTACATAAATTAATAACTTTGAATAAATAAAATGAAAATCGCATGACTTGCTGCCACAACATTCTCTACGATTAGCTCAGTCTCTCTCTCTCTCACACACACACAAACATACTCTTTCTCTGTCACTCTCTCTCTCTAGAAAAGTTTGGCACAATTCAAAGTACTTATAACTACTTACATACATATGTATAAGTAAATGCGGCTAATTATATGGCTGACAAAGCAGCTGCAACAATTGTGTCCCACATCGCTTTCACTTCACTATCTCTCTCTCTCTCACACACTCACTCACTCCCTCTCTCTGTCTGTGTCTGTCCTCCTATCGCTTACTGCAGTCATATTTGCATGTACAGATAATGTCAATCACTGCCACGCTGAAACCACGCGTCGTATACGCAACGTAGTCGCTGCTCATTGAAGTCAACTGCACAATTACTACTTGTACTCGTATTAGTTAGACATATATATCGTAGTCAAAAGCACAAACTTGCGACTCTCTATAGGCCACACACACACACACACACATTTTCACACCCTCACACACACATACCATAAAACATAACAATTACTAAACAAATTACAAATCGATGTTTAGTTTCAATGTCGTTAAAGAGCAGCAAACAAAACTGTACTTTTATTTCTGTTTTCACTTTATTTATTTTCTATAATTTGTTTAGTTTATGATTTTGGCGTTTAGGTAAGAATAAAAAACAAAACAAAAATGTTTACAAAATTAAATTGAAATCGTTGTCTTCGGTTGTCATTGTTGTAGGCGTCTAGTTGCAACGTTATCGTGTTCATTAATTAAATACTTTTATTTTGTTGTGTTATTCTATCAAGCAATGCACCTATCGAAAAAATTAAAATCACCGCTACAGTAAATACTCGTAAAAGAGAATGTATCTCACACACCAAAAAAAAAAAAACAATAATAAAGTAATCTTATCAACAAAATCAACATAAAATGGCAATGAACGCATATGTACAACTACTCTGTATGTATGTGTGTAGATATATGTACTACGCACCCAACTCAATACTTAACTTAATTATTCATCTAATTAACTACACTAGTGATAATCTCTATTAAGTTAAATACTTTCATTGTTTTGATCGAAAGCCGCATCGAATGCGCAAAACATTTTCTCAGTTCTCGATTTATCATTTGGTATTCTATAACTCTTCCTCTCTCTCTCTATAAATATACTTTATCTATTATACACCGGCATATATATGTAGGCATATATATGTATATAAAAACTATCGTATAACTATCGTATAACTGCACCTTTCTTTAGTATGTACCCAAAGCTGCATTGACAACAATTCTTAGCCACTGTCAATGGACAGACACCAAAGTACAGCAACTGCTTGAAATGATTTGATTTGATTATGAATCGAAATACATACTACTACTTGTACTTAGTTCAATGTCTACTCAACTATATACTCTACTTACTATCTAATACTACTTAATATTTCAATATCCATATACTCGTATGCGTATGTGCTTCTTGTAACTAAAACTAAAAAAAGCATTTCAAAACTTTCGTTTGTCACCAAAATAACAACTCTTAAGTACTATAACTTTAATCCATGTATCCATATAACCAACTATCCATATTTATATATATACGATATGCCAATGTTAACGGTACTTTGCCTAGTCTAAATATTAGAAACAAGCCCAGGCTGGCACATTGCCCATGCCCTTGACCCCCTTGAGCTTTATCGATCTATGCTGTATTCTTTGCACAGCTGAGACAATCCTGGGACGCCACAGCACCATGGAGATACGCTCGATCCATCTGGGCGGGCTCTTCCATGCCGAGGAGGAGATACAAATGACCTCAACCATGCCGAACTTTGTGGGACAAATGCAGGGATTCATATTCAATGGACAGCGGTAAGTCTCAATTGTTTAATGCAAATCGATTTAATTAACTCGATTGATGGTCATGAATATTATCTAGTTAATGTACTTGAAAATCGATTCGAACTTTTAATTTTCTAAATTAATTATAAAAATTCAGACCTGTTCCGAATTTTGAATGTTTTCAAAAAGTGAAAACGAAACGAAAACGAACGTTTTAATATGTGCTGTTCCCGATTCCGATCGGTTTCAGAAACGTTTCGAAAATTAATTTTAAGTATTTTAGGTTAAATACTGCAGATAGAATTAAACTTTTTATTTAATTAAAGCAACTCTAGCAGCATTAAATTGCGAGGGTTGGTATCGATAGCAAAAATTAAAGTGGAATTCAGAACAGCTCGGTTTTGATTTTTTATAGATGCTTTTAAAAAAGTTCTTTTAAAAAATACTTCAACTGCTTAAACTTGAAGTGGTGATGTTAATCGATCCTAAAAATGTTCAACCTTATTATAATTTTCAGCTTAGAATTTTAATTATTTATTTTAAAGTTTTTAATGGCATTTACTTTTAAATCCGGTGACTCTACAGCACAAGTTTTAAAAACGACAATTATAGTCGATTTTCGGAATTCGGAACAGCAATCAACTCGTTTTGTGGCAAATCGACTCGTTTTCGGAATTCGGAACAGTCCCGATTAATTTAAATTAGTGAAGAATGCAAATTTATTTCTATTTTGAAATTTTAACCGAATTTTGTTAATTCTAATCTTTATGGTCCTCGCTCTTAGCTACTTGGACATAGTCAAGTCTCTGGGCCCCGAGCTGTCGGCGCTGCCGAGTGCCACCTTCAAGTTGACAGCACGATTTGTCAACTCGCCGGCCGGACAGCCGTATCACGCCGCCACGTTCCGGTCGAAGCACTCCTACGTGGGCCTGGCCATGCTCAAGGCCTACACAAGCATCTCCATTGATTTCCGCTTCAAGACCGTGGAGCCGAATGGTCTGTTGGTGTTCAATGGCGGCAGACGCAATGACTTTGTGGCTGTGGAGCTGGTAAATGGTCACATCCACTACACTTTCGATCTGGGAGATGGACCTGTCACCATGCGGGACAAGTCGCGCATTCACATGAACGACAATCGCTGGCATCAGGTCAGCATTCGTCGACCCGGACCCAAGACGCACACTCTGACCGTGGACGACTCCTTTGAGATAATCACGCTGACCGGCAACAATATGCATCTGGAGTTGGCGGGCATTCTCTACATTGGCGGCGTCTTCAAGGACATGTATTCCAAGCTGCCGGGCTCGATATCATCACGTTCCGGCTTCGAAGGTTGTTTGGCCTCATTGGACTTGGGCGATACCTCACCCTCGCTGACCAGCGATGCGGTTGTGCCCAGTTCCCTGGTCGTCAGCGGCTGCGAGGGACCCACCAAGTGCAGCCAGAATGCGTGTGCCAATCGGGGCATCTGTGTCCAGCAGTGGAATGCCTATGCCTGCGAGTGCGACATGACCTCGTACACGGGACCGACCTGCTATGATGGTGGGTGCTATTTTATTTAAAATAAAATCAGGGATTAAAACCCTAACCGAAACCGTAACCTTTAACCGGTAAAAACCGATTAAAATTTAAAACCGTAACCGAAAAAAAAAATTTTCATTTGACCGAAACCTTTAAACCGAAAGTCTGTGTACCAAAAAAGCCGTTTAGTAATCGTATCATTTATAAGGGTTAATTTGGGTTTTTCATACATCTAAAATAAATTTTTGTAATAAAAATTAAAAAAAAAAGTGGTATCTTTGATTGTTATTTTAAAAATTGCAAATAAGATTTATGGTATAACTTTGAAATACAATTTTAAAAGCATGTTTTATTTTCAATTTGTATTATAAAAATTTAAAAAAAACGTTAAAAATAATTTAAAACGAAAAATTTTAAACTGTTTCTATTTTTTTCCGACCTATAAGTCTTGTTTGCATTCTCTGATATTTTGTTATTAGTTTTGATTTTTATCTTCGATTTTACTTTGTGTTATGTATTTATTTTTAATTTGGATTTATATGTGAAAACATTTTGTGAACCGAAATCATATCGGTATTTCAAAACCGAAACATACAAAAAACGGTTCACCGTTACGAAACCCTTATTCAAAGATTTTGCGTAACCGATAACCGAAAACCCAAATGCGAACATAACCGAAACCGTAACTGAAACCGATATTCGTTTCGGTTCCCTGAATAAAATATGTAATTGACTCTTAATTTGATCTCTTGCAGAATCGATTGCCTATGACTTTGGCAACAACAAGGGCATGGTGCAGTACAACTTTCCGGAGAATACACAGGCGGACACCGAGGAGGACAACATTGCGCTGGGCTTTATCACGACCAAGCCGGATGCGGTTCTGCTGCGCATTGAAAGTGCCACCACACAGGATTACATGGAGCTGGAGATAGTCGAGGGCAATATCTTTATGGTGTACAACATTGGCAGCGTGGATCTGCCGCTGGGCGAGATCGGCACCAAGGTCAATGACAATGCCTATCACGTGGTGCGATTCGTGCGCAAAGGAGGCAATGCAACACTGCAGCTGGATGACTACAATGTCCAAGCAGTGACTCCGCAGGGTAAGATTCAGACTCAGACTCTTACCAATTAGAGCACAATATATGCTGGTTAATCTTGGATTTATTCGTAGGCCACCATTCGACCGTGTTCAATACCATGTCGAATATCCAAGTGGGAGGCAAGTTTAGCCGCAACGGTCGCACGCGGATCGAGCGTCCGTTTGCCGGCGTCATTGCCGGCTTGTCGGTTAACAAGCTGCGCATCCTGGACATGGCCGTCGAGCGCGATCCCCATATCACCATACGAGGAGATGTTCAATTGGTAACTGGAGTATTAGATAGAAATGATCTGCAGAGAATGCAGCAGGTTAGGGAATTTATTTGAAATTTTATTTGAATTCCTCTCTCAACTTTCAACTTTTCAAGTATTTTTCTCATCGTAACAATCAACGTTTATTCAAAATTATTTCTTTAATCCAAAACCCAATCAAAATATATATATAATTAACTCAAAGAGTATTGTAAAAAAATCAGCTTCATTTGCAATATAAACAACCTCTTTTCCCCAGTCTCATTTTTTATCGTAAAAAATTATCTGTTCATAATCGATGAAGTTGCGGGGAAATTTGGTTAAGCATTTAAAATAAAATAATTTAAAAATCAAAGTATTAGATAATTATAAATGTATAAACTAGTGTAAATGCCATATTGTTTATTTACTTTATTTACTTTGTGTCAGTGACGTAATCGCTTTTAACCAGCACCAGCAATTAATCCCGCCAAGAAATTGCCACTAACCTCAGCTAAACTTGGCTATTTGATATACGTATACTTAATATTTACTCCTTGACGCACAGCATAATGCAATAATCATATTGTGGATAAACATTATACAATTAACCCATTATTAAACATACACACACTCACACACACATACATCTATATATATACACAATAGTATTAAACAAATGCAGATAGTCTTGTATTTGTTTTATTTGCACTTAATTGTACTCGTAATTCAGCCATATTTAAGCGCACTAATGCTGCATGACTCTACACGTTAATTAGTACATAAATAAACTAACTAATACTATACAAACATATTAATTTATTTATATACACTTACATTTTAACAAATTAATTAAATGTGCAAAAAATTGTACTGAAAGAGCATATTTTTTTTATTATTTGTAAAACAGAAATTCAAGTATATTATAATTTCCTATAAATATTATATTAAATAATTTAAGCTTTAAATTTAATTAAAATATTTTCTGTTCTTATTTGCACATATAATTATTTACCTAAGGTCAACTCAATTTATGAAAATTTCCCAAGAATAATGTAATATTTTCCACATGATACTTTTAATGCACCTACTAATATCTAATACCACTCGTAATACAGTTGTCATTCACTAAAACATACAATAACCGCTTTGGCCAGTTGGGCGTTAGATCAACTGAGGTAAAATTAGACTTTGAATTCTACTCGACAGACGCCAGCGAGTGGCTATCCGGGTGCCATAGACGATCTGATCTTCTCCGGTGCCGGATCCGGATGTCGCGGCGACGATGAAGACGAATGCACCCCGCCCTTCGAGTCGGGCAGTGGCGATGATCTCATAACGCCCGTCTATGTGCCGCCGACTAAGCAGACGACAACCACGCAGCAGGGCAACAGTCTCAGTGGCGATCGCAACAACAACAACAGCAACAGCAACACGAGCAACAACAACAATGGCACAGAACGTGCCTGCGATGACGAGGATTGTGTCCATGGATCTGGCGATTATGGCGAGACAACGGAACAGTTCACAGCCACGAGCACGGCAAAGGGAGCAGGTAAGTGAACAACTTGAACAACTCTTGTTACTATTTTTTTGATTTTGTTTAGTTTTTTGCCAATGTGGTGTCATGTTGTCATTGACATTTGCATTACAACACACACTAGTACACACACACACACACACCACAGTTCATCAGACATTATTAGCTAGAGAAAAAGTTACATTTATAATGTGCGAGTTTGTAATGAATATATAGAAATAGCGCTGGGTTTTATTTGTATATAGTTATACATTATATACATTATATGTAATGTTATCAGAGCTGTAAAAATATATATCAATTGATTTGATTTTTATTTTGATCGCAATCGCATTTTGATTTCAATAAATTATTTAATTAAAATTGAATATTTACATTTTTTACAGTTCTGATAGGTATAACACATATGTACATACACCCAACAAACACACACATACATACACACTCATATATATAAACATATGTTTGTATATTTGTGTCTAGTTAAGCCGCTTATTAGTCTCAAATGTTTCTTGTTAGCGATCTCGTCCTCTGCGTTATTTTTGCGCGCGCTTTGAAGTATGCAACGCTTTTTTTTAGACGCTTTTTTTTTGAACGCCAGTGTCAAAAGTACACAGAACTATAACTGTACATATAACTACATATAATCGATCGTCTAGTTTTTGCAAATAAAAATACACTCACTCCACAGACATTGATCAGACCTATCCAAACGTTCAGCTCAGTTCAAAATCCCAATCAAAAATCGTTATAATCAATCAACAAAAAAATCTCCAAAAATCAGCCTCACTCTCGTGTCATCTTCTCAGCCTCAGATCAGCGCCATCCATTCAGTTGTTGATGATGCTTCCTTCTAAAGTAACTTGAACTGACAATGAGTACGCCTTATGTGTCTCTTTCAGAATGTGAACACATCTTCATATTTCTGACTGTGATTGCGCCTTGGATACTCTGTAAATTTACATAAAACAAACAACCAAATTAAATTATATGATCAAATCGATGCAAAGAAACGTCTGTCTCTAGCAATGCACTTAGGCTAAGCTCCTAAAGTATATACATATTTAGGCAGATACAGATACAGAAAATATCTATGTATCTGAGCAATTACCACCAACAGAGCAACAAGCATAATTATAATAATATATATATATATATATATATATAAAACAAAGAAAAGTAACTACAACAGCTACAACTACAACAACAAGAACTACAAATCCAATTACTCCTACAACTAACAACAACAACAAACAACACAGCGATCATTAGCGGTTGAACAGCGGTTAGGGGAGAAGAAGATGAAGATGAAGTTGAATGAAGAAAGAGGTCATATCAGATATTGTATATACCATGGATCGCAAATAAAAAGTACGAATTTCAAAATATCAAAACTGATCAAAACTAACTGGATAAATGGGAAATTTTTGGATGGCGTATCGTGGAATAGAATAAACTAGTTTATTTGTATTTAATTTGTTTCTTTAAAAACTTATTTGAACTTTTTATTTATAAAAAATAGAATACTAATGATATTTAAATTTTTTAATCATAAAGTAGCTCTTAATTTTAATGTATATAATAAAATGTTATTATAATTTTTTTTTTTATTGTTTTAATTCGAACAAAAACAGGATTTTTTTTGCACAATAATTATGAGACAATTTAAATTTGAAAAATGATTATCGTTGCGTTCCCTGGTATATATAAAATCTGATATATACAATCTATATATATGTACCTATATGTGTATTTATGTGTATACTAGTAGTATTTATAACCTGTCGAGAAAGTACTCGTAATTTTTGCATAGTTTATTTACAGTATTTACATACAAAGCTTACACTTGTGTATGTGCCTATATATATAGTATATATATGTATTCCAAATGTACATATCAACCAGTCAAAGCACAGCATATCTCTCTATCAAATTATCTCTCTACCTATCTATCTCTCTGTCTTAATCTATCTGTCTCGAAATTTATGTTGAATAAACTATGATAATTAATTGCAAGCGGCATAAAATAATGTATTTTGTGGGATGGGGCATACAAGCACACACAAACACACACACACAATTGCACACACACACTGAAACACTAGTAGAGAACTTAGAAGAATGAGTTGAAATGAAGAACACTAAAAACTGCTGCTAACCACTTGCAGAGTCCAATAACGAGCTGGTCACCGCATCGACAACTGGACGCAGCAGCAGCAGCGATGTCACCACGGAGCAACAGCAACACAGCAGCAGCAGCAGCAGCAGCAGCAGCAACAGCAACATTGGCAGCAGCAGCACCGTCAGCTATATGACAACCATGTCGAGTGCTGGCAGCAGCAGCAGCAGCACCTCCTTCAGCCATCCGAGCACCACCAGCAGCGTGGGCACCACCTCCACGCAGCGCACCAGCAGCAGCAGCTCGAGCACCACGACACCAACCACAACGACGTCAACAACCACGACAACCACAACACCAGTGCCAGAGACACGCACCACCGTGACGGAGCGTGAAACCACGCCAGACATCTACGTGGCGATAGGCGGTGGAGTTGGTGGCTCAAATCGCGATCATGAGCGCATACAGCTGCCCGATGACCATCAGTTGCCGCCGATGCCGTTGCCACCACAGCCAGATCCACCGCCGTACGGTCCGTACGGTGGCAACACCTACAACAGCAACGTGAACAACTATCGACCCAAGGGCAAGGGCGGACGCATCAACTCCATTGAGGAGGAGCGCACAGCGATGATCATTGGAATTGTGGCGGGCATTTTGATAGCCGTCATTCTGGTCATATTGCTGGTGCTGTGGCTCAAATCGAACGGCGATCGTGGCTACAAGACGGAGAGTGAAAAGGCCGCCGCCTATGGTTCGCATAATCCGAATGCCGCCTTGCTGGGCAACACCAGCACCAACGGCTCGTATCATCAGCAGCGGCAGCATCATCAGGCAACTGGCGGTGGCATGATGCCCGGACAACTTCATGGCCAACATCATCAGCAACAGCAGCAGCAGCAACATCAGCAACACCATCAAAATGGACACAACAACGGTGGAGGTGGTGCTGCTGGCGGTGGAGGTGGTGGCATGATGTCCAGTGGCAGCGGCTCCCTTGGCTATGGCAGCGATGGCAGACCCCAGATGGCGGGTCTCGTGCAGCCCAAGGCCAAGAAGCGCGACTCCAAGGATGTCAAGGAGTGGTATGTCTAAGTAGCGTGCAACAAATGAACAGCGTCAAATTAGCAATAAATACATACTATACACACAAACATACATACAAAAATAAAGAAAACCATATTAATTTAATTTATTAACCTCATGACGTTAATTAGACACATTGACAAAGTGTACAATGACGGAAGGATAATAAGCGGCGACCGCACGGATTGGTTTATTTAGGCAATAATGTTAGCATGGAAACACACACACACACACACACACACAAACTCACACACACATTCACAGATACTTTAGCTGCATATGCATTAAGTTTTAAAGGCATTGAATCTAGCTGACAGAAAACTAGAAAACATAAATAAAAAAACTACAAAAATAAATTAATTATAAATTTTGAGCAAAAATTATGCCTAAGAAATTATAGCTTCGAACTCAAGACTTGCTAATGAAAACTAAAAATAAAACAAAACTATCACAAGATGCAGCATATATATATATATACACAATATGTATATTATCATTATGTTATAGTAAACAAATTATGCCACTAGCCAATCAAATAATTGTGTATAATATTTCGCTAAAAAAAGGTTAAGAAAGAAAAATAAATAATAAAGTGTTCGCGGCAAATCGAAAGATGAATTAATAAATAATTCAATACGGTAAATTATACAAGCATACAAGCAAAATTTAGCGAGAAATTCAATGTAAACGTACTTTAAACATACTTACATATAAAATAAATACTTATACACATACTAATATATTATTATATTATATATATATAAATACATGAAGTTCTATAAGCAGTTTCTGTTTGTTGCGTTAACAGCGTGTAAAGTTATCAAATGTGGTGCTGTAATCTAATGAAAGTCGCAGGCAGCAATACAATTTAATGCTGTTTATTCTAGTAATCGTAATGAAAACACTAATGAAACCGAAAATGATAATGATAATGCTAATGCTAATGCTAGCGCAAATAATAATGAAATGCAAGAATCTCTGTTAATTTATCGTTTAATTGAATTGAAACTGGCTTTAATTAGTTAATTGAAATATGACTAGAAAAGAAACCAATTGGAAAAAAACAACTGTAGAACCCTTTGTGCTTATGTTGAATCCTTATACATACACTATATATCTATATATATATTCTGTATATGTATGTAACGCGATTTACTCGAATGTTGAGTTCACCAAGCGATAATAATTTTGTTGTAAAAACACAAGATATATACTTTAAATACTATGTATATGTATTTGAGACTATATATTGTCATGGATCTCTCTATGCAGTATGAACTCGGACATATCAATTAACAAGACACCAACTCACACACACTCACACACACACAAACACACAGACATGACACGCGACACTGAAGCGAACCTACCTAGCTTTTTTACAAAATGTGAGCAAAAATTACTTTACAGCTAAAAAAAAATGAAAAAGAAAAATGATAATGAAAACGAAATCAAGCAACAATTTTACAGTATTAGAGCCGCTTTGTGCGTATTTTTCGAGGCTTACGTGACGTATACACAATCAGCAGCTGCAACTAACAATAAGACAACTTACACACACACACACACACTCTTATACAAACACATCACATAACATATACATTTAATTTAACATTTACAATCAGAAAAAATATCATTTTGAGGCGCTTTCTATGATTTCGCAGCTATTCCTACTCAATTTTATATACTTACATTTATAAAATGAACTTATACACGCACACTTACACACACACTGACACACACACACACACCTTTGTTCTTATTAGCTGAATTGTTGTTATTCTTATCCTGAATTTTCCTTACCCAATCGACGGTTTATACCAATATCGAACGTACTATTTATACATATATGTATATATTTATTACATATACATATGTATGTATATTTAACACCTAACTACATATACATATATACTGCATTTCAACAACTTTTTGATATATTTTCGAGTGTTTTGAGACCTCAACTTGTATACAACCGAAATACCACATGACAAACTAGCGAATCTAGCGAAAGGACACTTAGGACAATTACAAAGAACACAATACAATGCACACATATTTATACATATATATACTATACAAATGAAGAAACAAATTCCCTACTTACATACTAATATATTCATACATACTCTACTCTTTATATACTTATACTTATACATACAAAACAAGCATACATACATACATATATACGATATAATGTAAAATGAATTATTATTATCATTACTATTATTATTATGTACGAGTATGTCCCTTCGATTTGATAATTAATTGATACCAATTTCAAATGCTGTTGATAACTTATTAAAATTCCCACTTAAAACGAAAAATGTATGTAACAAACACTCTCCAAATGGCTACGACAACAAATTTCTATCTTCACAATGTTAATGCTGCACAAGGAAAACTCTGCATTTAAAGTAAACCACAACGTTTATTCATTTCAATTGAAAATAACTCAAACTTTTGCCTTGTGATTATTAAAAGTGCACACTCAAACCGAAAACTAAAAGAAAATTTAACTTATTGAAAATTCTACACGCCATGCAAATTGTTTAAAATCAATATTAGAAAACAAAAAAATGATCCAAATTGAATAGATTGAATAATGTGTTATGTGTATGATAAACATAAATGATAAGAGGCAAGGCAAGTACAGTTAGTATAATGAGTAACAGTAACTTAGTTAAAGCATGTAATAGTTGAATGGTCATAGGAACAGATAAATGCGAATGAAATGCAAAAAATGTATCAATACAACTTAAACTTACATAAATGCATTCATATATATGATGTATCTATTTAGGCTTAATATCATTGTTATCTAATATATATACGAAATCAACACACACCCCAAACACACACTACAAACACACACATATATACCCAGTATATAACTACAAATATGTATATGAACATGTAATGGCTGCATATGACATACATACTTATATATTCTAACAAATAGTAACGTGTATGTACATTTAGCGGCAGTGATTGTTAAACAAATTGCTTTGTTTTGTGTTAGATTTTATAATTTATGAGAAAGAAAAATGGTATAAAAATGCATACAAATACAGAATGACTGACAAAACACAGAATTATAACATTGCATATAATAAATAAAATAAAAGTATAAACGAATCGTTACTTTTCTTTAAATTCAAATATACCGTCCCATAACATCTGTAAACATGGTTGCCACTTCAAAAATTGATTGGAGCCAAAAACAAACAAAAAATTTGCTATAATTTGCTATCGGGTGCGGCGAACTCAAGAATAAGAAAAATTTTTCTCGAATTTAAAATTTTGTTTGTTTGTGGATATCTTCTCAACTTTGCTACGCGAAGAGTCTTATGCACCAAACCAACTTCAAAATAGACTTAATTACTTTACAAAAATTAGCATTTTGTTGTTTTTTTAAATTGTTTCTCAATTTTTTAATTGATTTTTGAAAATTCCAAAAATTTAATTTCAAATTTTCCGCACAAATATACCGTCACTTATGTACTGTACATTTGCCATTTTATGCTCACAAAGGTTAAATAACAGACGTAGTCTGTTGTGGGTATGTAATGTTAGTAATTGTTATGATTTCGTGCAAGTAATATCTGTTATCTGAGATGAATTCCGATTGGGATACAAAATTTAGTCATTAGAAGTCAACAAATGTATTAATTAATACAAATCAAGTTGCAGTTGTACCAATTATTTAGTGTTTTTAATTTAAAGCCTAGTACCGACGTCAGAAAAAAGGCCTAGCGTAAGGTCAAACTCCATATAAAAAAAACGCTGGCGTAAGGTGAATAAGAAGAAGACGACATTTATCTCCGCTTGTCGGTCCGCAGGTCAACTAAAAACGGAGTTGCCAGATAAGGAACGGGCGTTATCCAGCACTGTTTGAAACAGCTGTCAAGCCAAGCGAAAAATATATTTCTTAAATATTTCGGTGTCTATCTATCTCACTCTCTCACAATAAGTCAAAAGAAATGGCGGTGAAATTAACAAAAAAACAGCAGATTGGATCTTTTCGAGACAGCAGACAAAACTCTGCTGATTAACGAGGTGGAAAAGAGGCCAATATTTGTATTTTTTCATTAATTTAGAGGGAGAATCCACGTGAAAAGTTCAAAAGCGATAAGTGCACCAAATACCCGCTGTGCTTGCGTTTCATCGCATATTTCTCCTCTATTAATATTAATATACATTTTTCATTGCCTATTCTCTCCTCTTTTTGCAAATCAGCTCTGCATGTTCATATTTAAAATAAACCGCTGCTGACGCATAGAGTTACCATTCCATTTTATGTTATTTTTCCGTGCTGCATTGGCAACTCTGGCTTTACGCTCGTCGACAGCTAAATATTGTGAATTTTCCGCCGCTAAAAATTTATCTCACGTCGGTACTAGGCTTAATGTAAGCAAATGCTTGCCAGCTGTTGCGTGCTATACCAGACAGCTTTTAACAGCGTGCATTTAAAGCACCTTTCACGAGTATGCGATATATATCTACACGTGATATCATCGCTAAGTTCCATCTCTACTTTCGTGACTAAAATTAAAATTGAAATTATTTTTTTATTAAAGTTTTAAGTAAAGTCTAGCACAAAAGATGGCTGCAACTGCAAATAATACCGCTAAGACGGAGATGATTGATCTCACCAAGCTCAGTCCGGACCAATTGATGCAAATCAAGCAAGAGTTCGACCAGGTGAGTGCGAGCGAGTCGCGTGTGGGTGCGTGAGTTTTAGTCACCACAGCGATGGGGCAGCAGCAGCGGGGCGGGGCGGAGAGGGGGCTGCCAAACACCGCAGATGCGGATCAGAAAAGCAAAAATGGCACATGTTACAATTAACCGCATTTTCGCATTATTCGGCATGCTTAGGAGATGGGCAACATACAGGACTCGCTGTCCACGCTGCATGGCTGCAAGGCGAAATATGCTGGCTCAAAAGATGCCCTGGAAGCGTTTCAGCCCGATTGGGAGAACCGTCAGATTCTGGTGCCGCTGACGAGCAGTATGTACGTGCCTGGACGCATCAAGGACCTCAACAACTTTATCATCGACATTGGCACCGGCTACTACATCGAAAAGGTAAATAAGTCTACATTAAATTGTTGTTATTGGATTGCTGACCAAACAGCTGTTTGCTTGACAGGATCTGGAGGGCTCCAAGGACTATTTTAAGCGACGCGTCGAGTATGTGCAGGAGCAGATTGAGAAAATTGAAAAGATTCAATTGCAAAAGACGCGTTTCCTCAACTCGGTGATGGGTGTGCTGGAGGTGAAACAGGCAGCGGCCGCCAAAATGATCCAGCAACAACAACAACAACAGCAGCAGCAGCCAGCAAAGCAGAGCGCCTAGACGCAAACGTGGATGTTGGATGCAAAGAGCAAAGATAATTAAATTATTAAACTTATAAACAATATTTGTGCATTTAATTAACATATGTAGTTTATTAAATTGTTCAACTATTTTTTGGCCTCCTCCAATGCGTGACTTAGCACCTTCACCTTCTGCTCATAGGCTGACTTAAGATCCTGTAATGAATAGTTTATAAGTTACCTTACTTGTAAATTAAGGCAATGTCATCATCATGTATCACCTTGAATATCTTGGACTGTGTGTCGTATTCCGTGCGCAGTTTGTCGTAGACACCCTTCGATATATCGAGTTTCTTCTCGGTCAAGGCGCATTTCTCCTGCTCCGCCTTGATCCACAGTTGACTCTTCTCCAGCCGCGCCTGCGTGTGCTCGCACTCGGTGGTCTTCAGCTGCAACATGTCCTTGGTCACCTGCACTACCTCCTTAATGGACTCAACTTGATTCTTGAGCACGGCAATCTGTTGTTCCTGCTGCTTGTTCACTTTCGTCTTTTCGAACAGCAACGTTTTGGCTTTTAGCAGCAGTTCCTCCTGTTCTTGGCGAGATTTTGGTGCCTCCGTGCCGCCCAGCATCACAGATTGCTTTAGCGACTGTTCCAAATTCGCCACTCGCTTCTTTAGTCGCTCATTCTCGCACCTTGCTTCCTTTTGATTTGAATATGTTTTCAGTTAATTAATTTTCGAATTTATTCGAAACTAACCTCGAAATCTTTACGCAGAGCACCAATTCTTTTGCGAGACTCCTCTAGCAGTGCTTGCTTCTCGCTCTCCAATGTGAAGACCATGTCGAGCAGCTCATTCTGCGACTGCTCGTGTCCATTTGCCGTGTTCACTTCCGTCTCGTTGTTATTCAAATCGCCGCCAACGGCGCCTTCCAAAGGATTTCCAGACATTTTTCTTTTAAAAATATTTCTTTTATTTTAACAAGTTTTCAATTCCAATTCAGTTCACTATACACGCTATACGACTACTCTCGGATTTTGTTTTCTTTTTTTGTATTTATAGAAAGAATCGATGCACGTACTATTTATAGATCGTGGACTCTCTCCGGCTCTCAGCAGCGTATTCTCTTCTCTCATAGATATTTCACAAAAAATAACAAAACATTGTGTTTAGTTTTGCATACGCCGCAGCATATTCTGAAGTTCCATTTATTATGCATATTAAGTGAATGAGTTAGGTTGATAAATGGTGCGGGATTAATACAAATCGCAGTTAGCAATCAAACAATTAAATTGTTATTACAAATAAATGGGGGGAGTGGAGTTTGCAGTGTGTTTGTTTGAGTGTGATACATAAGATTAAATGCCTAATCAAGTAAAAGAAAGAAATGATGGTAGCTTTAACCGTCCAGCTCGCCGGCAGCGCAGGCATCGGCGTAGCTCTTGCCGCTCTTATCCTCCGGATTCAGCTTGATCATGTCGTCAATGCGCAAAATTGTGATGGCCGCCTCGGTGGCGAACTTCAACGATTTGATCTTTGACATGGCTGGCTCGAGAACGCCGGCCTTCTTGTTGTCCCTCACCACGCCCTCAATCAGATCCAGGCCGGTCCACTTGAGCTCGGCATTTTTGCTGTTTGTCTGGCTGGAGTTGTGGTAGGAGCGCAGCTTGGCCACCAAATCGGTGGCATCCTTGGCGGCATTTACAGACAAGGTTTTCGGAATGACCAACATGGATTTGGCGAACTCGGCAATGGCCAACTGCTCCCGCGATGAGAGCGAGGTGGCAAAGTTCTCGAGGTAGATGGACAGAGCTGCCTCCACGCAGCCGCCGCCGGCGACGACCTTTTTGCTTTCGAGCACACGCTTCACCACGCAGAGGGCGTCGTGCACAGAGCGCTCCATCTCATCACAGTAGAAGTCGTTGGGACCACGCAGAATAATCGAGGCAGCGGCACTATTGGAATAGGAATTGGAAAGTCAATTATAAATGATTTGTCAGTATTATTGGTTAACTTATTCTTACCGCGCCTTGGTGCCCTTGATGAGAATGAGCTCATCGTCGCAGATGCGCTCCTGTGCCACCTCGGCGGCTTCACCCACCATCGACGAGTCGAAGGTCTCTTCGCCATCCATGTTGGTCAGCGATGTAAGGAAAGCGGCGCCTGTGGCCTTGGCAATGATCTTCAAGTCGCTCTTCTTCACGCGACGCACAGCCATGGCGCCGGCCTCGACGAAGTACTTCATGCACAGATCATCGACGCCGCCACTGACCAGCACCACGTTGACGCCGGTGCCCAAGATCATGTTGATGCGCTCCTTGGTGATGTCCAGCTCACGTGCGCGAATGGCCTCCAGTTTGTCGGGGTCATTGATCAACACCTGCACGCCCATCTTCATCTTGGTCTTTTGCAGCGAGAAATCAAGGCAGGCAATCTTGGCGTTCACTATTTTCTTGGGCATCTGCTGCGAGGCAATGGTGCAGTTCAAGGCATAGCCTGGAATCAGGACAGATTCGCGAGCTGACTTGCCGTGGGCTTTCAGCACATTGATGGCTTTAATGGAATAGGCTGTCTGGCCCTTGGGATCGGTGATCTTGACGGCATGCGCGGCATCCACGACCATGTTCGAGAAGAAGTCACAATCGGCGCCAATAATCTTGGAGCTCATCGATGTCTTTGCAATGTTGATCAATGAGTCACGACTCAGCTCATCCACCGGAGCCGTGAGATGCTCTGAGATGTACTTGCATGCCTCCTTGCAAGCAATACGGTAACCCGAGATGATCGAAGTTGGATGAATCTTCTGCTTGACCAACTCATCGGCGTTCTTCAGCAGCTCGGCGGCCAAAATGACAACGGATGTGGTGCCATCGCCCACCTCCTCATCCTGCAGCTGTGCCAGTTCTACAAGCACCCTAAACAACTGGTTAAAGGACAACCAATAACTCATCTTCTTATCAGACTTACTTGGCAGCTGGATGCTCGACTTCCAGCAGACGCAGAATAGTTGCTCCGTCATTGGTAACGGTAACATCGCCGATGTCATCCACCAGCATTTTGTCCAGGCCAACGGGACCCAGCGAGCTCTTCACAATGTTTGATATGGAGAGAGCTGCCATGACTGCAACAACAGAATGTACTTGGCATTAATTCCAATTGTAAATATTAAAGGAACTAGACGCTTCTAACACCATAACCTCACTTTGGGTGTTCTTGGTGTTTCTCATTAATATCCATTTAATCAATCCATTTAATATGTGCAAATACCAAACTTTAACATGACTAAGACTTTCAATTCTGTGTTCGGGAACATTCCCAATGGCCGTGGGAGGGTCGCACTGTCACTGGCAACGTGCTTCTTGAGATTGAGACCCCGGCGACTTAACGGGCTGCAGCTGTTGTTCAAACCCATGATTTCTTACCGTTCTGCGTACGCACTGAAGCGCCGGACTGTCGCGTGCCAGCGATGGATAAAGGACTTGCCAATGTCGACATTTTTCGTCTGTGTTTTGCGAGTTTTAATAAAAAATTAAACAAATGGAATTTGCTGCTGTGAAAAATTGCCGCACGCTAAACCGCCTGACTCAGAGTTAGTGATGTAACTTATTTCGTTTTTACGATATATCGTTATAGTTCATACAATTGTTTTCAAACGGTTGCTCAAACTAAAATTGGCTTGCTCGCGATTGAATTGGAATGATTTTATTATACAAGCAAATCTATTTATTATTTATTTTTGCCACAGCAAATGTATTTATTTGTATAACCAATCCTGTATATATTGCTAGTTGCCTTTCGCACCCTTCGTGATGCTTTTGTCACTAGCGCGGGCGGCAGTCCGCAGTGATGATTGGCGGCTGATACGATATTGCGATCATGCATAAAAGTGCGATAGCTATCGTAAAATCACGATAGCTATCTCCTGGGAATATCATCGATATGCTAAAGCGCGGTTTGTTATCGATATGCTTAAGTTGAATAAAAGCGATAGACCGATATCAACATCAACAAAACCGCGGCAAAAACAACAAGTTGTTTTTATTAATTTACAAAAAGCTAAAGTTATTGTTTACCGAAGTGCTTAGTAAAATAAAATGAGTTCCACTCCAACAAAGACACAGGCAGCTGCATCTCACGACGCCGAATACAAGACCCCAAAGAAACAGAAGGCAACAAGAGGGCGTCCTAAATCCGCCAGTTTGAAATCCATTGAGAATCTAACAAACTCGGAGGAATCAAGCGCCGCTGAGGTGGAGCAGCAGCAGCAGCAGCAGCCCACCACACGCCGATCAGCGCGTAAGCCGAGTCCCACCAAGAAATATCAGGCATTTAGAGGGGCAAATGCAAAGGAACGCATTGTTGTCAACTATGTGGAGTGCTCGGATGAGGAGGAGCTGCAGTCGGAGGATGTCGGACCAGAACCCGATGTAGCAGCACCAAAGCCAAATGCACGAGATCTACAGCTGATACAGGCGGACTACAATGTGGCGGGCACCAGTTTGTTTGGCTTCAACACGCCCAAGAAACGTGATGCAATGGCCATGGCTGCACTCAATGCCACTCCCTGCACTCCCAAGACCCCAAAGACGCCAAAGACGCCTCGCTTGGGTGTCAAGACACCAGACACTAAGCGCAAGAGGGCAGATCAACCAAAGACACCGTCGCATGTCCGTACGAGAGTTAAACAGCGTAAGTGTTCCTAATCTGGTTAAATGCCCACAATCCTAACATTGATTATTTGTCTTGCAGAAATAGCCCGAATCGTGGCTGACTCCGATGAGGACTTCTCCGCGGACGAGAGTGACTTCCAGCCAAGCGATGAGAACTCCTCCAGCAGCAGCAGCAGCAGTGATAGCGATGGCGCCACCTCAGATAATGATGCCGCCGACGATGAGCCCAAAACTCCTGCCAAGGCACGTCGCGCTATTGTGGTTCCTGTGCTGCCCAAGACGCCGTCAGCTGCGCGCCAGCGCCAATCGGCACGTGTCAAGAGATCCAACGAGTATGTGCCCGAAAGCGATGGCTACTTTCATTCCCATGCCAGCAGCAAGATCCTCACATCAGATCACACACTGGATCGCCTCAAGAATCCTCGACTGGCCGCAGATAGAGTCTTCAGTCTTTTGGCTGAAATGAAAGCATCGGCGGAGCATGAAACGGCTATCAGTGCCATTATGGAAGAGTATCGCTCCTACTTTTCCAAATGGATGTGTATTCTGAACGAGGGCTTCAATATTCTACTCTATGGACTGGGCTCAAAGCGACAGCTGCTGCAGTCGTTTCATCGTGATGTGCTCTCGCAGCAAACGGTGCTGGTGGTCAACGGATTCTTTCCCAGCCTAACGCTTAAGGATGTGCTGGACAGCATAACTACCGAAATACTGGATGCAGGTCCCAGTCCGGGCAATGCACACGAGGCCGTGGACATGATCGAAGAGGAGTTTGCACTGATACCCGAAACTCATCTGTATTTGATTGTGCACAATCTGGACGGCGCCATGCTGCGCAACGTCAAAGCACAAGCGATCCTGTCGCGCCTGTCGCGTATTCCCAACATACATCTCTTGGCCTCCATCGATCACATCAATACGCCCCTGTGTGAGTGGACTTACCTATGCAAATAATGAAGCACAAATATTATTAATACCTATTCCCTATTTAGTGTGGGATCAGAACAAGCTCAGCAACTTTAACTTCTCCTGGTGGGATTGCACCACCATGTTGCCGTATACTGATGAAACGGCTTTCGAGAACTCGCTCCTGGTGCAGAACTCTGGCGAGCTGGCACTCTCCTCGTTGCGCAGTGTATTCTCCTCGCTGACCACCAATTCGAGAGGCATTTACATGCTGATTGTCAAGTTTCAGTTGAAGAACAAGGGCAATGCCAACTACCAGGGCATGCCGTTCAAGGATCTGTACTGGAGCTGTCGCGAGGCGTTTCTGGTTAGCTCCGATTTGGCATTGCGTGCTCAGCTGACTGAATTCTTGGATCACAAATTGGTCAAGTCGAAGCGTAGTGTCGATGGCTCCGAGCAACTAACCATTCCAATTGATGGCACACTGTTGCAGCAGTTTTTGGATGAGCAGGAGAAAAAATAGTCGCGTTCGTGTTTAGAACATAGTAATTTATTATCTAATTTGTTAAATACAATTACAATTTGCATTTTAAAAAGGTTTCTCGTGTTGCGTATTCCCCAGTTTACTTTTACTTTTAAGTTCTATTACATACATACATACATATGTACGTTCTGTACTCCTGATCCTTTATTGTTTTCTACACATTTAGATTGGCATGCATAAAAATGTATCTTAGTTAGCTTTAATATGTTTGCTTTTGATATATTATTTCCATCATTTGACGAGTTTAGTTTTGAATCATTCACACAGCACTCTTAATTTTATTAATTAATTAATTGCTTCCGTTTTGGTCAATTGGAAATTGAAATAACAATCGTTGTATGAAAGCAAACCAATAATTTGTTATGTCTAACAGCACTTCATATTGATATCTGTATACTTATGATCGATCCAATTGGAGTCGTTCACATTTGGAATAGCTTTAAATGAATGCTGTCTAAGTATCATTTAACTGTTGTGTTGTGCATTTGAATTTACCACAATCGAAAGGACTAATGCTATTTATTTACAATTTGCAAATGCTGTCATTTCATCATTTCATCAATTCATCAATCAAGCAAACTGTTTGAATAAGGTTCCTTGGATTCCATTTAGTTAGCATCAAATTTTTAAGTTTATTTTTTTTTTTCGATTTCATCTTATAAAATCTTGAATATTTATAAGTTAGTTGGATGAATATTATCACTTTTACTTCATTCGTTTGTTGCTTGTCTTTAATTAATATTATTATTGTTTAGATTTGCAAATAATAAATAGGATAGGGGGTAAGGAAAATCTGATCAATTGCAGCTAGAAAGAAAAAAGAAGCCCTGACTGGGCTTAAACAATTTAAGCCATAAGAAAGACAATGTTGTTGTTGTTGTTTTTTCTTACTATACACAGAGTGCTACATTTTGTTTTTATTTCGTCAATGCTTTGATTTTGTTTTTGTTTTAGTTATTTATACAAGAAATAAAGAATTTTGCATTAAATACTTAAAAACAAAAAACATTGCAGTTTATTTATATTTTTTGAAAATAGAATAGAAAGTAAAGTTGTATGTATACAATGTTTATTTTTATTGATTGTAGTGTGTGTTGTTGCTGTTGTTGTTGTTGTGTCACGACGGTGGTTGCAGCTATTTAGATAGTTTTGATAGATTCGCTGATGTGTGTGTGTGTGTTTTGGATAGGGGGAGTGTTGCTTTGCGGTAAATACAAAAATAAAACCTTTAATGCTCTCTCTTTCTCTCTCTTGAATTGAATTAGCAGAGTTTACATATACACAATATATAAATCAACTTCATTATCATATCCGTATCATTATGCATTAGTCATACTCATCGAATATACATCACAATCAAAGTGTACGCTTTGTAATTTATACGCGCTAATCATAATAATAGAATTACATAATAATAATTAATAATTATAATAGTTACGCAATGTTTTTATTTTTGTTTTTATTTTTTTATTATTTATGCATATGATTATATTTTTTTTGCCTTCGCTTTTCTTACTCTTCAACTCTTCTTCACACTCTTATTTAAAAAGTTTTATTTATTAATTTGTTGCTCTTTTCGGGTTTTTCTTTTTACTCTGTTTTACTTTTTAAAATCTTAGAAATAAACATTAAACATAATCATAAATCAACAAAATAAAAATAATACATTTATCAAGTTATTGAATATTAAATTAACCGATTTCGACGAAACAATAAACTTTATATTTGTATTTGCTTCAGCTTTTGCTTCTTCTAACTTATTGTTGTTATTGCTAAAATTGTTGTTGGTAATAATATTATTAGCTGCTCGTATTATTTTTGCATTTGCTTTGAATTTGAATTGTATGCAACTATTGAAATTTGTTTGACAATTTTTATTGTTGTTATTAATATTGTTATTATTATTATTATTATTATTGTTGCTCTTGTAGGTATTGTTGTTGATGTTGTTGTTGGTTGTTGTTGTTGTTGTTGTTGCTGTTGTTGTTGCTGTTGCTAGTGTTAAATGGTTGGCTTCTGCATTATGGTTTCAGCTCATTTTCACGCGTTTCCTTGGTGGTCCAATTGGTGGGATTTGTTGTGTTGCGAGGGCACGAAATGCCTCCGCTATCAAATGTGAATGTGTTGTGATCATATTTTGCCAGCCAGAAGTTTCCATCACATCGGTGGCATGACTGTAAGCAAAGCAAACAAATGTCAGTTATAAATACTTTATAAAATTTATATCTAATTAATATACTTACGTATTAATGAAATCTATCGTTTGTGCTTTCAATTGATCCGCACTGTGGAGATCAGCTAATATTAACGTTTCGGCTGCTGTTTCAACAGAGAGATTGACGCACAGCGCCTCCTCGCACATCACTTTCAGCTTTTCGAGTGCGTACTGTAATTAAAAATATACAAAAATATTGAATTATAATAGTTGATCAATATAAAGTTTGTTTATTTTGAGGCCTTACCTTATCAGCAGCCGCTAAGAGATCATCAGCCATTTTTTCTAGGTTCGACGCCTTGCCCGTGTATATGAATCGAAGCATCTCTTTGAGCACCTCATGATCCACATCGGTTATGGCGACACGATTCAGCTTACGCTCCTCCATTTCGTGCTCAAACATGGCCGCAAAGACATCACTGCGCGCTGCAAATCAAAAAATAACAATAAATTGAAAAATTAGTTTAGTTTTAATTGGTGATGTAAATACAAATTAGGAATTCTAAAATAGTCGAAGCAACAATCGTCAAAAACCAACAAAAAAATTATATCGAGTTAAAATACTTTAAAAATTGAGTTATCGATTTTTTGATGTATTTTAACAGCACTAAAATAAGCTGTAGAAAAGCTTGTAAAAGTATGAAATGATGTGAATTAAGAATCAAACTTGAAATCGAAATGTTAAAATCGTCAGAATTTAAACCAAATTATCTATATATCGCCAATAATCGAATTATCAAGTTTAAAATCGGGTTTACGATTTTTTGATTTATCTTTAAAGCGCTAAAATAAGCTTTGAAAAAGCTTATAAGAATATGCTTTAAGAAAATTATGTAAATTCAAATTATGAACAAAGTTTTAAATCAAAATCTAAAATCTTTTAAACTTAAATCGAGTTGTCTAAATATCGAAAAAAAAAAGAAAAATATCAAGTTAAAGTATTTGAAATCGAGGTTAAGATTTTTCGATGTATTGTTTAAATTCAATTATAAATCGAGTTTCAAATAAAAATGTTTTAATCGTCGAAACAAAAATCGAGTTAACTATAATCGCCAAAAATCGAATTATCGAGTTAAAATACTTGAAAATCACTTGCAAGTTGAGTTGTCAATTTTTCAAAGTATTTTTTGTACATCACTAATTTCATTTGATGCTTAAACGGTATTTCCATTGGTATATAGTATCTTTAAAGTATCATTAGTATCTTATTCTTACCTGCCAAAATGGCCTTGTGCGCTTGAAACTCACGGCCACCAACCGAGAGCGTTACATCGCTGAATTTCTCATTGTCAAACAGATTGCCGAGATCTTCAGACAGTTTGCACTCGGGCACTTTGAACTGCACAATATTGGATTGTCCGGAGATGTTCACACTGTCCGCCACAACGCTGACCTCACAAAATATGGTCAGCTTATCCTCGGGCAAAAGGCCGTTGGCCTCGTCCAATAGAAAATCGCGGCGTATAAACTTCTTAAAGCCCCAATCTTTGCCCTGCACGAAACGGTAAGCTCTGCAAATTTAAAAAAATGATTAAATTATTATAAATTTAATTATTTAGAGTTTTTTATCAAGACTTACCGCTGGGATTCCATTGCTTTGGTTTCCTCACGTTTTGCATTCAATATGGAAAATTTGAACTTGGCTCTGACTTCAGATTTGTTACACGAAACTAACAGTAAATATAATGATAAGTAATCCTTGCTTTCCTCATCTAGTCCCTTGGGATTTACCCGTAAACACCTTTTATATAAATGTATCAAATTAATAAATGAAAGATTATATTTTTAAAAATTGCTTACCATTTTAGTTTGTCATTAGCACCGGCTGAGAATGTGGACGATTTGAGTACTTCACCCATTTCTTCCCGACAAAAACTAAAGTTATTTATGGTCCACATATAACTAAATTTAACCACTTTGACCTGTAAATAAAAACAAGAAAATTAAATTGATTAAAAATATGCCAACATTTAATGAAACAAAGTAAAATTCTAATAATAGTGCGCTTAAAAAGCTCAATAGCTTAAAAATAGGGAAAGAGAGTGATTTGCTTGAGCTTAGAATCCACTAAAATCTTTTTGCAGAAAACTTTTATTTTTTTTGGAGATTTTCTTTTTGGGAACTTGTCTCAATTTCAGTAAAAAGCTCAACAGCTTAAGAAAAGAGGAAGAGAGAGTTTAGCTGCTTTAGCTTAGAATCCACTAAAATCTGTTTGCATAAAACTGATTTTATTTTAGAGATTTAATTTTTGGGAACTTGTCTCAAAGTCTTGAAACAAAGTCAATTCATTATAAAAGCGCACTTAAAAGCTCGATAGCATAAAAAAAGGGAAAGGAGAGCTTTGCTTGAGCTTAGAATCCACAAAAATATTTTTGCATAAAAATGATTTATTTCAGAGATTTCCAATTTGGGAACTTGTCTCAATTTCAGTAAAAAGCTAAACAGCTTAAGAAAAGAGAAAGAGAGAGCTTTTTTTGAGCTTAGAATACACTTAAATATTGTTGCATTAATCTGGCTTTTTTTTTTTTTTGGAGATTTCCTTTTTGGGAACTTGTCTCAATTTCAGTTGGGACACCTGCGACAAACAGGGAGACTGCAACGGAAATGCATTTTCCTGTGCAGACAGACAAGAAAAAGAGAATGAAAAAATAAATATGCACATAACCACAAAATGTGGAATCAGTTTACTTTAGTGAAATTCGAGCAGCGATGTCGGCAAATCCATAGGAATGCAAACATTGACCAGATCCGTTGCAGATCCGCAGATTCTTCGTTATTCTTTATGGGTGCAACGTACAATGTAATTTAATGCCGATGGTTAAGGAAGGATGGAAGGTAGGGGCTTAAAGATTGTGTGTCTTACCTGCGTATAACACCAGTTCTCAGCAACTGGCGTATTAACTTCCGGCAAGGGCGGCGAGGGAACACGGCTGACCGCCATTGTGCTACTGGATGCGTGCAGGTTCGAGGTGACTCTAGCTGTTTGGCTTGCCTGACATTCGTTCACCGGCAATCTGCAAATAATTAAGAAAAAAAAAGATACAAATTAGTTAAATTTTAAATTAAATTAAATTCAATTTAATAAATAAAAGAGTATAAATTAAAAAAGGCACCTTGGCTCTTGCAACAGATCCATAATGCTGCGCTCAAACTCAATCTTGACCAAGTTGCTATCACAGCTCGAATGTCGGGCGAGTAAGTTGAGCAGCTTCAATAGCAGCGAGTTCTCCAGCTTGCCGCACTAACGCACACACACACAAAAAATATTTATAACAAAGTTTTAATAATGTAAAAAACTTCTTAAAAACGATATTTTCAGCTAACGCGACAAAACACAAAAAGAAAAATGAGACGAGACGAGAACGGCGACAAACAAGCACACGGAAATCAGAAAACGGAATGCGCCAAAATGCAAAGTGTAGCAGGAGCGAAAGTAGAATTCGTGAGTGCACCGTTATTTCGCGTAAAGTGAACGAACCGAACGAACGATCAACCCGAGCACTGAGTGGGCGACTCACACATTGAGTGAGAGAGTGTGCGTATGAGAAAGAGAGAGCTTTTTGGAAAGCACAGGGCGTTCGCCTTTGAAGTGGATTCTGATCTCAGCTCGAGTTTGTAGTAGGAACTTTTTTTAGTATGCGGTCAACTGCGGAGTTGTTGCGACTGTCATGCCGAAGCGGTAAAAGAAAACTAAATGTGTGGGCAAGGAAAATTCTGAGGCGGCTAAGAAACGTCACACAAAACGGATGCAGAGACGACAAGCAAGGATAACTCAGGCAGAGATGCCTGCAGATGACAGCAAACAATGGGCCAAAATACATATATAAAGTGTAGCTAAGAGTGGAAAATTGACAAACAATGGGCGAGGGAGAGAGAGAGGATCTGCTACAACAACAGCAACAAACACACACACACAGACACAATAACAATGCTAGCTGTGTGAGCAGATGCAAAAGGAACAACAGCCAAACATTTTTATATACAATTAAAGCATAGAAAAACTCGGGAAAAATCTTTACAAGGCTGACAACAACAAGAGTTTACTATAATAGCTGCACAACTGAGCAGCCAAGGAGTTGCCACAACAATTTTTGGTATCTGTATCTGTAGCTGCTGCATCTGCCGCTGAGCGGAGCTGAGAGTGACCATCAAAATGCCTCAAAAAGGACCTTCAATCCATCCGCCTGTGTGTGACAGAGCGCGCGTGCGTGTGTTAAAAGGTTGACGCGAATTATAATCAAGGTAAACGAACGAACGAAGCGAACAGAACACAAACCGTAAACCAGCATCGGAAGTAGCAGCAGAAATAACAATAACAAAACGAAGCCGACGCCGACAGCGACTGAGACTGAGACAACGACGTCAATCATGCGGCGAAGGCAAACGCTGTATCGTCAGGTTTTAGTACCTTCAAGTAGCTTTATTCAATTTTTTAGTGAGTGTGCTTTAGTGTTAATGACATTGATTTGGCATTGAGAGCCACACACACACACACACACTAAGCTTAAGCTCTCTCACACAATTGCGCTCTCGCGCTCGCTCTGTCTCTTAGAGCTTTGAAGGGCCAGAGCCAAAAACATTTGTTTGTTATATGTATATGACATTGAATGTCGCGCCGCCACAAGGCAAAGCCCATGGCGCAGAACTCTGAAGCTCTACTCGTTGTAAGGTTAAATAAAGAGAAAACGATATGCAGCCTCCCTTAAACTTGTGATGATTAATGGACTGAATGTCGCTGTCAAGCATTCTTAATGACTCAGCATTAGGCTGGACCTTAAAAGTTGAGGGTTGGTTCACTGTGACCATAAATGGTCGTATCAAATGACATGGTCAACTCTTGTGCATTGTTTAACTAATTTAGCATATAAAATACATTTATTCAATTTACATTTTAAAACAATGTTTAGATTTGCCAGCAATAATAGCGAGAGGTCACTGTAGTCGGTTTGTCTTTTCTTGTATTCTTTCTTCCTCGTTTGCTTCGTCATTGGCAGCTGAATTGAATGCAATTGGACACGGACACGCTGTTAATGCGACACCTTGGGCGATCTTTGGCGTGGGCCCATCAAACAAAAGTACAATTATATGGCAACGCTGACACACAGGCAGAGCAGTCGCAGTCGCTGTCGCAGTCGCTGTCGCAGTCGCTGTCTCTGTCGCAAAGAGAATTTATGACAAACGGCAGCGCAGCACGCGTTAAGATATAACAAATCGTTTAAGAGGGGGAAAACAAAAGAGAATTAGAGAGAGTGAGCGGGAGAGAGTTGTGTGTGGGGGTCGGCTGACGATTCAGCTGCCAAAGTGAAAAGCGCGCCAAATGCAACAACAATCACTTACAACTTTTCACCAATTTGCCGCCAAAGTTGCTTGTTATATAATTGAAGTCGACTCGACTTTCCACGCACACTTCCGGCAACTTTTCATTAGCATTTAAATGAAATTTGATAAAAAAAACAACAAAAGGAGAAACAAAAAATGAAAATAAAAAGCCTCCAAACTCAGACGAATGTCGACAACAAAAGGCACGCCAATAATAAAAATGGTGAAAATTTTCATTTTTACAACAAATTATCGCATGAGTTTTCACTGACTGGGTTGTTTGTTGTTGTTGTTGCCGTTTTCACCAACAACAAAACAATAACAACAACAACAACAACAAACTGGGCAGATAATACTCCTTTCACTCGTCTAACAACAACAAATGAGTCGAGTGAAAAACGTTTTGAAGAAAAGGAAATGCTTTTCATTTTACATACACACACACACACAAATACATGTATGCATCTGTATATGTATAAATGCGATGCAAAGATAAATTTAGCAAAACAACAACAACGACCTGGCCATTTAATTTAAATAATGTGATCTTTCATGCCAATGAAAATGATTTCAAAAGAGAAACTACTCTTAGCGATTGCTCGTCTCTTAGCTTCCGCAACCAAATGCAACAATAACATCCACCCACAACTCATGCAATTTCTCTTCGCCCTTTCTCATTCTGCTCGTCTTCGTTTCGCCTTATGCTCTGTCTCATTC
>JBAMBJ010003292.1:0-53740 GCA_037043495.1 Drosophila recens | reverse complement strand
GTACTTTGGCAAGATCTCCGAGGAGAACATCAAGAACAACTTTGTGCTCATCTATGAGCTGCTGGACGAGATTCTAGACTTTGGCTATCCGCAAAACACGGACTCGGGCACCCTGAAGACGTTCATCACGCAACAGGGCATCAAGTCGGCCACCAAGGAGGAGCAAATGCAAATCACCTCCCAGGTGACTGGTCAAATTGGCTGGAGGCGGGAGGGCATTAAATACCGACGAAACGAGTTGTTCCTGGATGTGCTCGAGTATGTCAATCTGCTGATGAGTCCACAGGGACAGGTTCTGTCCGCTCATGTCGCCGGCAAGGTGGTCATGAAGTCGTATTTGTCAGGTGAGTGCATTCTTTTAATTCGAGTTTAGTTTGATTATGATCTTCTCGTTACTCCCATTTCTAGGCATGCCCGAGTGCAAGTTTGGCATCAACGACAAAATCGTCATGGAGTCCAAGGGCAGGGGAATATCGGGCAATTCGGAGGCCGAGACATCGCGCTCCGGCAAGCCTGTGGTTGTCATTGACGACTGTCAGTTCCATCAGTGCGTCAAGCTGAGCAAATTCGAGACGGAGCACTCGATTAGCTTCATACCGCCGGACGGTGAATTCGAGCTGATGCGCTATCGCACAACAAAAGACATTTCATTGCCATTCCGTGTCATTCCGCTGGTGCGTGAGGTGGGACGCACAAAGATGGAGGTGAAGGTGGTGCTCAAGTCGAATTTCAAGCCATCGCTGCTCGGCCAGAAGATCGAGGTGAAGATCCCAACGCCGCTCAACACGTCGGGCGTGCAGTTGATTTGTCTGAAGGGCAAGGCCAAGTACAAGGCCTCGGAGAATGCGATTGTATGGAAGATCAAGCGAATGGCGGGCATGAAGGAAACTCAGCTGTCGGCGGAAATTGAGCTGCTTGAGACGGATACCAAAAAGAAGTGGACACGTCCACCCATTTCAATGAACTTTGAGGTGCCCTTCGCACCATCGGGCTTCAAAGTGCGCTATCTAAAAGTGTTCGAGCCGAAGCTGAACTACTCCGATCACGATGTGGTCAAATGGGTGCGCTACATTGGACGCAGCGGTCTGTACGAGACACGTTGTTAAAGGCAGAGAGAGAGAGCAACTCTCCTCCAAAAAGCAATCGAGCAAGTGGACGACATTATATTTATATGTTGAATTTAATAGAAAACGCAACGATGGAAACGTTTACCATTCGAATGTTATTGGAATTTTCATCAATCAAATTGAACCAATGTTGTCTCGTATTCCAAAATTAGTTCTTCAGCAGCGGACACTAACTAGCTAATTTGTGTTCCCATCCTAAAATGCATATACATATAGAGCTTATGTATTTATGTGTGCGATGCATAATAACACATACATACCATTATATACTATTATTTACACTATTATAAATTGTAATCATATATATATTGTTTATACTACGCCCTGGCGCGCGTCTCAAATCTCACGCTCATGTTTTCTACTGTTTACTTTTAATTATTCTTTGTATTATTATATTAAAAAAACATAAAAACAAACACTATTATTCTTGTGGATATCCAAACTTATCACACACATGTATTTAGTAGACCAAATCCTGTCTGTCAACGCTAATAATAATGATATTGATATTCAAAGTGTTAATAATAATATTCGAATTGTTTAAATGAATAAATAGCATGATATATAAATACATACACATACTATATATATATATATATAGTTATGGCCTACATCCGTTTTACTCGTAGTTATCAGTGAGAAATGTATTTTATAAAACTTGCATTTATGTCTGAGATTTGTGGGTTATCGCATTGCCGGCTAAACGTTAAAGTTAATTAACAAACGCCTGATGAATATGAGCACACACACAACTATAGTACATACATACACTCGCATACAGTTGGTCAAGTAATTGTTTGGATAAAGGCAAATATGTTGCTTATGGTTCTAGACAATTTTAACAAATAGAAAATGTAAATGTTTTTTGTCAAAACAATTACTTGACTAGCCGTATATTTATTTCCATACATTCGTTTACACTTACAGTTAGTTAGGTAAGTGTTTTGACAACAATTTAAATCAGGGATTTAAGTCGTAACCATAACCGTAATCGTTAACCGGTACTAACCGATTGAAATTGTTAACCGTAACTTTACCGAAACCCAAAAGCTGAAATTATTGAAACCGAAATAACGGTTAAGAAACCGATTCATGCGTAACGGTTAATTTCCGTCTGGTGCACGGTTGCCAACTGTGACCGTTAAGAAAAGCCAGATTTGAATAAGCAAATTTTGAAGAAATAATATAAAATAGTTAGAATGGAAAAAAGGTAGAAATAAAATAAAAGTTTGCTAAAAAACAGTACCATGTTTTTATATTATTTCTTCAAAATTTGCCTTTTCAAATCTGTCATTTTTTAACGGTCACAGTTGGCAACCGTGATTTGGTCAAGCATAAAATTAAATTACGTTGTTAAGGTGTAATCATTGTTTTTAAATTTTAGTAAATTTTTACTTCTGTCCTTATTTAATTTATATATTGATTTAAATTAAAAGATCGTATATATTTAAATTTTTGATATTTCTTTTTAAATATACATACCTTTAACTTTTTTAAAAAAATTTTCGTAAACTAAAATCATACCGGTATTTCGAAACCGAAACATAGAAAAAACCGGTAAACGATACATAAAAATTTTGCGGTACCGATAATCAAAACTAACTGAAACTGAAACCGATATTTGGTTCGGTTTAATACCCCGATTTAAATCCATTATGATTTTTATTAAACTTGTTTATTTAAACTCTGATCAAATAAGAAACAAATTGTAAGAAAAGAAAAGGTATTTCTATTTCTTATTTTAAAATTACAATATTCAAAATAATTATTTAACCAACTGTACATACTTGTGTATGTAAGTATGTATGGGTACCAAGTGGTACCGGTTAACCGATATTTATCTACATATATACATACATGCATACAGATACATATAAACTTTAAATGTATGGAAGAGCTCGTCGTGCAAAGTTCATATTCTTTTGATTTATACTCGCACATTCATATATACGTACATACATATGTACATATATACATACGTATATAGTAGACAATAGATATATAACAGTTACCAGGCCTTCAGTTTTCGCTTGATTTACTTTTTTTTAGATATTAATTAATTAGAGCAAAGTCATCGTATATATGTATGTATGTTTATATAAAAGTATCGCATAAGTGTGTGTGTGTAGTTTTGCATAAGGAACAGGTGTTGTTATCTATCGTCCAGTTATTGTCTTATCATTGGCCTGAATCATACCAAATCGACCAAATTACGACATTACCACGCTGATAAGAACGGAAATCGGTATCGGAAAAAAACTGTGATTTTTAATTGAATTTTCCACGTCGACTGGTCAGCAGAAAGAAAGAAGTGAAGTAACGACTGGGAAAATGAATGATCTTGTGCCCGATGTTGTGGATGTGGTGCTGCCCAAGGGCAAGCTGCAGGTGAACTATGCCGTGGGCGTGGCTGTCCAGGAGGGCAACGAGTTGACGCCCACTCAGGTGAAGGATCAACCAGAGGTGACCTGGGAGGCGGCGGAGCAGGATCAGCTGTACACTCTGCTGATGGTGGATCCCGATGCTCCAAGTCGCGCTGACCCCAAGTGGCGAGAGATCTTGCACTGGGCTGTCATAAATATACCCGGAAACAAGCTGAGCTTGGGTCACTCCCTGGCCGAGTACATTGGCTCTGGTCCGCCCGAGGGCTCAGGATTACATCGTTATGTATTCCTGCTGTACCGTCAGAGCCAGAAGATTGACGACTCGCAGCACATAGACAAACGGTGGGTAGATGGGCATGTATGGGTTTCATAATACAGATGACTCATGACGTGGTTCCATTTCCAGCTCTCGTGAGGGACGAATCAGCTTCAGTGCTCGCCAGTTTGCTGAGAAGCATGGATTGGGTCAACCCATTGCGGGCAGCTTCTACCAGGCACAGTACGATGATTATGTGCCCATCCTGCACAAGAGTTTCAGCGGTTAAAAATGTTCTAGACTTTGTAAAACTAATCTGCGTCCAGTCGTGGCAATAAAGTTAACCGGTGCACTATCAGCAACAGACACTGTCTTTATCAATATCTTTATCTTTATCTAGTGTGGGCCAAAAGTGCACGCAACTGATTAGGGCCACGATGATGATTTGGCAGTTGGCAGTTGGACTAGTTGGACTTGGGGATCGATAAATAGCCAAGGCGGCGGCAACGGAATCAGAGTCACTGTTCCAACGCCAGACAAAGCACATCAGCAGCAGCATTATGGACACCAGCGGTATCATTCCCGACATCATCGATGAGAAGCCCAAGGCCAAGGCAACCGTTGCCTTCCCCTCCGGTGCCCAGGCTGAGCTCGGCAAGGAGCTGACGCCCACACAGGTGAAGGACCAGCCCACCGTTAGCTGGGATGCCGAGGCTGGTGCTTTGTACACTCTGCTGATGGTTGATCCCGATGCACCCAGCCGCACCGATCCCAAGCTGCGCGAGGTCCTTCACTGGGCTGTGATCAACATTCCCGGCAACAAGGTCGCCGATGGCCAGGTGCTCGCCGAGTATGTGGGCGCTGGTCCCACGGAGGGCAGCGGTCTGCACCGCTATGTCGTCCTGATCTTCAAGCAGGGCGACAAGATCTCCAGTGAGAAGTTCATCCCCAAGACGTGAGTAATCATCTTTCTTTTCTGCCTGTCCCATCTCTAAATTTCCGCTGCTCCTTTAGAACTCGCGAGGGTCGCTTGAACGTCAAGATCCGCGACTACGTGTCCAAGTACAACTTTGGAGCTCCCGTCGCCGGCAACTTCTTCCAGGCCCAATACGACGACTATGTGCCCACTCTGCTCGCCCAGGCCAAGTAAACTAACCATTCTCTCTGTCCAAATCATAAACTAATAAATTTGTCCATAAGCAAAATAAGTTTGAGTTTAATCTTATCCAATTTTCCCAGGCATTAAAACCGAAACGAATATCGGTTTCAGTTACGGTTTCGGTTACGTTAGCATTTAGGTTTTCGGTTATCGGTTACGCAAAATCTTTGAATAAAGGTTTCGTAACGGTGAACCGGTTTTGGTATGTTTTGGTTTTAAAAAATCGTTATGGTTTCAATCCACAAAAAAAAAATTTCGTTGCAAAAATATAATTATATTATAATAAAAATAATTAAAAAATCATTACTTTCTTAATTGTTAATTTCTCATATTCTTCAGTTTGATGTAGTTTACTTACGTTTTAACAAATTTAATATTTCATTTAACAAATTTATTTTATTTGCGCTTATTCAGTACTATGAAAATTCGATCATGAATATCACAAATAAAAATTAAAAATTAAAATGAGAAAATTAAATGCAAAAATCAAAATTAAAAATAAAAAATAATTCTTTATTGGATGTATGAAAAACCGAAATAAAACCTTATAAATGAAACGGTTACTAAACGGTTATTTCGGTTTTAGGGTTTCGGTCAAATGAAAATTTTTCGGTTACGATTTCTGTTACGGTTTTAAGTTTCAATCGGTTATTACCGGTTAAAGGTTACGGTTTCGGTTAGGGTTTTAATCCCTGAACTTTCCATTTGCTTCTCCTGTTATTTATCCTTAAAAAAATCCGAGACGAGCCTGTTGAACTCTTCGGCATATCGCAGGTGAATGTTGTGCTTGCCCTCTGGAAACTCGTGGTATCGTGCCCGAGGCAGTTGCTCCCTTAGCCACGGCGCATGCTCAGGGGCAATAATGGGATCCTTCTTGCCATGGAGGATGAACGTGGGCGCCTTAACCTGTGCCACTTCAGCGCGACACATGTCGCCGTCACGATGCGTGTGGAAGGCAAGTTCGGCATCCACCCACTCCGCCCACAGCTGGGCGAAACGCTCCACTCCATAGACCTTCTCCATGGGTTCACGCATGCGTGGTGACCACGTGGACACGTCCCGAATGGCGTGCAGAGACTTCACCTCAGCCTCGACCAGGTACGCGTTCACGCCCCAAATGGCCAGCTTGTCCACGGCATCAGCATGACGACCGGCCAAGATTAGGCCTGTGATGCCACCGTCGCTCCAGCCGAGAATCGAGAACTTGGGCCTGTCCAGAGCACGCATCAGTTTCAAAGCTGCCTCGGCATCTTCGCGGTAAAACTCAAGTCCGAATTTGCGTCGAGGCGGAATCGATTTGCCGTATCCAGGGGGATCCCAGGCTATGATCGTGTGATCCGGCAGCAGTTTGGGCAACTGCTCGATCTGTGGCCTAAAGTCCGTCCAGGCCGAGCCGAGGGCACCGGGCATCAGCAGCAAACTGCGCGATCCATTGCCACACTCGACAATATGCAAGTCACCAGTGCCCTGAACTTTGACCTTGCGCTCCGTGTGGAGAGATCGTGCAGTGCGAGGGATTAGGCGACTCGCCAGACGCCCCAGTTGCGCCAGTTGAGTGCCTGAGAGCATTACGTAAGCAACTAGAATTGGGGAAGTCAACAACTGTCAAATCTTTAGCACTTGGAGTGCACTCTAAATCAGCGCGTTTTCTCTATCACACATACAGCTGCACCTGCCTTGTAAAGTGTTTGATAAGCGATTTGATTAGCCGCACAGCTGTAAACGCCCGATGACAACAACTTAAAGCTTTTCGATTTATTGTTGTTTTACTAAATGCCGCGCCGGTCTTGCGTTTCCCAACACTTGTTAAATAAGTCGCCCACGCAAACAGAAGCACAACATTTTGCTGATCTGTTATTAAGAAATAATATTCATTGACCATTTAATATTAATTTTAGCAAAATTGTGGGTATATAAATGTTAAATATATAAATATGACGCTAGATAAGGTTTAGATTTGAATTTAACATGTGTTAAGTTGCCCCACTCTTACAACAGAGTCTTAACATAACATGACTTAACATGACTAGTCTATCGGACGACCGCCACAGTCTGTCGACTTAACGGTCAAGGCGCGCCATTTAAATTAAATATTAAATTATTTAACAATCGTCTCAATTTTATGGCTCGAGCTTTAACATAATTGTTTCCGTTTACCTTGGTTCACTTGTTCACTCACTCATGAGCAACCCAACACTAAAATACATCACCCTGTTGCACCTGTGTAAGAACACGATTTCCTCACGCACGAATGTCCCATGGTCATTTCTCTAATAAAATTAATTAGTTTTAAAAAATTATTTAAAAATTTGTAAGTACAAATTGAAAAAAGCAAGAGCGTAATAAGTATTGTAAATTTATAAAGCTTATTTAAAATTGGTTTTGGGGAACGTCAGCCTTTGCGTTGTGAAGAAATTAACAAATTAGTAAAACATTCTAAAAAAAAAAGTATACAAATTTAAAAAAATATTAGAAATCCACCTGTGAAAGTTTCAAAGCTCTAGCTTCAATATTTATTAAGAAAAAAATAAAATGTTCGTATTTAAATCTTTTTCTGAAAAGAGTTAAATTCAGTCAATTTTGAACCGTTGCCAAGGCTGCCAACTTTTTTTTTTTTTTGGCTGCCAAGCAATAAGAGCAATCTGGAAGGAACATGTTCACTTGCTCACTTCGGAACATGTTCACTGCAGCGCGTTGCAGCCGATAACTTGTTTGTGCATACAAAAGGACACTCGCGTTTTAATGGCCATAATTCTCGGCATTCCTTAATAATAAAAGAATTTTAATCATGTGTCTTGCCGTAACTGCGTGATGACCAGTGCGTGCTCAAGAAAATGTGCAAAGTGACGTTAATATAATATATGTTCGTGTTGTCCTTGCAGTGCTTGTGTAAAATTGCATATTATAAGTAAGCCCCCAAGACAAGAGGCTCCCTTGACTGAAACACACGCAGACCACCCACACACAATTACACGCACAGGGACATGTGTATATATGCATCAACAAATGCAAATCGAATTTGACGCCGAGCTGTCGAAGTTGGGTAGTGTATAATAAATGTCAAGGCATTTACACGGGTCGACGTTGTCGTCCCTGTAATGCATGTGAATGTATGCTCATACATACATACATTTATCCTGTCCCTTCTAATACGCTTCGAGTGGTGCAGGTTATGAACCTGCGTGTTCTGCGCTCATTACGCATGTGTGAGTGTGTGTGCGTACATATGTACACACATACATACATATATATGTATGTTAGTAGTACGCATACACACATGCCTCGTTTGAAGGAAGAGAGCTTTTAATTTTTGGCATTCTGATGCCCTACAACCTAAAACGAGGTCTTTTGTATAGCATACATTTCGGGGCGAATAAGAGTAAACTGAAAACTTCAAAGACAGCAATGTCATATAATATTTAAAATTATATTAGCCCACGTTTTGTGCCCATAAACAGTGGAAATCTTTGTTATCTGTGTACCTTTGACTCTGTTGTAGCGTGTGTGCTGTGTTGCCTATGCCGTGAGCCAGCACTCTTTGAATAAGCTGACGGAGCTTTCGTTATCCATTGGAAACACTGCGAAGAAATTAAGTTTGAAATTGCAGTTCAGTCTTGTCGTGAATGCAGCACAGATCGATATTAAAACCTGGAGCAGCGGGAAGTGTTAAGAACAAAATTCGACACATAATTTTTTGTTCCCCGTTTGGGTAAATTTTGCAAAACTCCGTTACAACGCTGCATATCAAACAAAAATAAATGTAAATTCAAATAAACCAAATTCCTAAAAGCAAATTTTTAATTGCAAGGCATGAAAAGTGTGTTACAAATGAAAACGTACAATTGTGTAAGCTAAATTAATTACTTAAAACAAATCAGTGCTATCCTGGAATCAATAGTAAAATCAACCTAAACAAATAGTTAACTGTGCTTTAACAATTCTAGAGATTGTTTTAAGTGGCCCATAAAACTATTCATCCTGAGGACACAATGAAAATTTTCGCCTACGTGCAGTGAAAATTTTTTCAGATTTTTAGTATGTACATGTACGTTGAAACGCTCGTGGGCACCATAGCAGCGTCGGGTGGAGGAGTCGTCCGGCGAGCTTTTGCCACCCCTACGGCCAGCTACTTATTGTGCTGCTAACGGCTCTGTAACACGAAACAAATGGCCAAGGAAATGTGCACGATAGTGAGCAATTTGCAAAACATTATGCAAATCAAGTGTAAAAAATGCCAAAAACTCAAAAACTATTGCAATAATACTAGAAAGTACAAAACAAGGCAAAACTAACATAAATAATAAAAATAAGTCAACGGTGCGAATAAGTAACGCAATGCTAACAGCGGAACAACAGCCGCAGCCAACTTTGCGTTTCTGAGCTTTTCTCTCTCTCACACTTTCGGACTCTCTTTTTGGCGTTGCGTTCTCAGTGCTCTCACGCTCGACCAACAAACACAAAAGTTCAATGAAAATTACACGCGCGGATAAAATTCCAAAGTATCTCGGACTGTCGGTGTAGTAATAGTACATACCAATACCAATACAAGGACACACGCGCCAGCAAAGCAGAAAGCTTCCCAGTCAAGGACTGGAATACGTTAGGCGACATTTACGTTTTACGCGCGCAACTCTGAGTGTGCTTATCGGTGTATTGGTGTATTGGTGTGTGTGCGTGTGCGTGTGCGTGGGTGTTTGAGCGTCAGTGTGTGCTCGTGCGTGTGGGAGGGATAAAGTGAATGAGCGCGCCAAGTGCAACATATCAGAATTATAGAGATTGATATAAATACATAAATACACACACATACATACATATATTCACGGATATCCTTCAAGGACTGCACAAACTATGCATTTGAGGCCATGACAGCCCACAGCATTGAGAACGCCCACAACAAAATGGACAGCGACCACGCTGCCGACGAGCTGCTGTCCAAAAATAATAATAATAAAAATAATAATAATAAAAATACTAATAATACGCTGTTGATATCTGACGATAATAACAGCACACGGCTGCTGCCCGAGCCAGTTGAGTCATCTACTAAAGCCTGCTCCTCCGATTTACTATTCAACAAGGCGCGTCGCCGGCGAAGAGCTGTTCCTGATGCAGAGCACTCTCCACTCTCTCCTCGTCCTCGTTCTCATTTGCGTCCTCGCTCGCGGCCACCCATAATGGTGGAGTACCGTCGTTCATATCGAGTGCTGATTGTGACAGCGCTCCTGGTCAGCCTGGTGGCCAGCTTTATAACGATCAGCGCTGGTTTTCCGCTCGACGGCTCGCAGAGTTCGTTTTACACCTTTCGCAAGTGGTACACTGGTTTGAATGGATCCTTGGAACTGGAGTTCAAGACGGAACAGCCCAATGGCCTGGTACTCTACACCGATGATGGCGGCACCTATGATTTCTTTGAGCTCAAACTGGTTGAGGGCGCACTGCGTCTGCGTTATAATCTCGGCGGTGGCGCCCAAATCATAACCGTTGGCCGTGAGCTCCATGATGGCCATTGGCACAAGGTGCAGGTGCTGCGCAATGATGACCAGACCTCGTTGATTGTCGACGGCGTCTCGCAGCAGCGTTCGACCAAGGGCAAGGAGTTCCAGTTTGGCAAGTTTGCCAGCAATTCGGATGTCTATGTAGGCGGCATGCCCAATTGGTACAGCAGCAAGCTGGCTCTGCTGGCCCTGCCCAGCGTCATCTTCGAGCCACGCTTCCGCGGCGCCATTCGCAATCTCGTCTATGCGGATCAACCGGGTGGCACCACCAGGCGGCAGGAAATGAAGCAGCCCCGCGACATCAAATGCGGCGATGCGCCCTGCGACCATGGCGAGATGCCACCCCGCGAACGAGGCATGCGGGTGAGTCTCTAAATATTTAATGTTTCCTCCTCAACGGTTTACTTAGTTGATTAAGTAATTGACGGTTATGAAGGTTTTAAAGCTTATGTTGAATAACTTTAATTTTTTATCGCAGCAATATATGTAATTAGGCGGAGGGGTTTAGCACATTTCTCCGAAAGACTTAAATAGAATTGTCCTTAATATATTCGCTAAATTCAAATATTTTGCTTACTTGAAATATTTTTACTTAAAGTGAGTTTATAAAGTAAGGGACAGCTTTGTTCTTAATACTATAAGGATATGTTGAGAAACTTTTAATCAAGTTTCATAGAGTTGAAGTTGAATAAACCAGGGACCGTAACTGTTATAAGTTTTAAATTAAAATTGCAAATTAACAATTATTTTAAAATTTTAACTTTAAAGTTACGAAGTAACAATTATTCTTCAACTTTTGTTTTTTGATTTTTAAAATAAAAGTTACGAAATAACTCTTATTTGTAACTTTTAAAATAAAAATCAAAAATAACTCCTATTCTTATTTAAAAAATCAGAAATAATTGTTATTTTTACAACTTTCATTAAAAAACTTAATTTTAACGATTATTTTGGACTTTTTAAGTAAAAATTAAAAATAAGAATTAAATTTGATTTATGTATATCTTATAAATTGAAAATATAAGTTTTTGGCTGATATCGATAGTTCCGACTGAAATAGGAATTATAGTACACAATTTTACTACAGCTTAACTTTCATAACTCTTATTTGCAGTCCCTGGAATAAAAGTAAACATTTTCACTTAAACAATTTAGTCGCTGATTAATTAAAAGACGGTGTTGTCTGTAAAATGCTATTATTACTAAGTGCGTGTTTTTTGTTACTGCACGTTTAATAAGGCCTAGTTTTTTATAAATTAAAATATTTCCTCATAAATAGCGTCGGGAGTTTTGGAGTAGTTATGTATAACAATTTTAATGTTTATAGCCAAGTTGAAGAACCTACTTTCCGCCTTGTTGTAATATTTCTGTGTGAACTAACGACTTTCTGCGAAAAAGCTTAAATAATTTCATTTTCCCAGAAAAACGATTATGTTAGTGCTTTAGATTTATGTTGACTAATTAACTGGTTGTCCTGCTGGGTTATTAATGGGCAACTGCGCTTAATCCTTACAGGGCGTTCGGGGCGGTAACACGACCGACGCCTGTGAACGTAACGATCCCTGCCAGCATGGTGGCATCTGCATATCCACTGATTCCGGTCCAATTTGCGAGTGTCGTAATCTGGAGTACGATGGCCAGTATTGTGAGAAGGAGAAGGCGCCATCGGAAGCAACGTTCCGCGGTACACAGTTCCTTTCGTACGACTTGGGCCAGACGGGCGCCGAGCCAATTGTCAGTGCCCAAGATGCGATCTCTTTCTACTTTCGTACACGCCAGCCAAATGGGCTGCTCTTCTATACGGGCCATGGCACCGACTACTTGAACTTGGCCCTGCGCGATGGCGGCGTGTCCTTGACCATGGGTCTGGCCAACGGGAAGCAGGAGATGCACATCAAGCCATCGAAGGTGCGTTTCGATGATCATCAGTGGCACAAGGTGACCGTCCATCGACGCATCCAGGAGATCTCGTCCATAACCAGCTTCTGTCGGGTGCGTATTTCCATTGTTTATCCTTGTGGGAGATTTACTTATGAGGATTCCATTCACAGCTCGTCACTGTGGTGGATGATGTTTACACGGATCACTCGCACATTGCCGGCAAGTTCACCATGTTGTCCTCCTCCCGGGTCTACGTCGGCGGTGCTGTCAATCCTCGTGCTTTGCTCGGCGCTCGAGTTCACAACAATTTCGTGGGTTGCCTGAGGAAAGTGGAGTTCTCGGCGGACACATTGAACCTGAATCTCATTGATTTGGCCAAGAGTGGCTCCAAGTTGATACAGGTAGCCGGCAGCTTGGAATATCAATGTCCCAGTGGCGATCCCCAGGATCCAGTCACATTTACCACAAGGGAATCCCACTTGGTAAGTAAAATAATAAAAGTTAATCACAATTCCTCCTATTGCCAACTTGTCTTGTATCTTTAGGTGCTGCCTCCTTGGGAGACGGGCAAGCAGAGCTCGATAAGCTTTAAATTCCGTACTAAGGAACCCAATGGCATCATAATCCTGGCAACTGGCTCAAAGCAACCACGGGCCAAGAACGTAAGCGACCGAGTGCCAAAAATGGATTCGATTTATTGTTAATTCCACATCATCTTATCCACAGCCCGTGCTGATTGCCATTGAGCTGCTCAATGGTCACATCTATATACACTTGGACCTGGGATCGGGTGCCTCCAAGATACGCGCCTCACGACGTCGCGTCGACGACGGCGACTGGCATGATCTCATCCTGCGTCGCAACGGTCGCGATGCCAAGGTGGCTGTGGACGGCATCTGGAATGATTTTCGTACGCCCGGCGATGGCACCATTCTGGAGCTGGACGGTCACATGTACGTGGGTGGCGTGGGGCCAGCTTACAACAGCGTCGCCTGGCCAGCGGCCATCTGGACGGCGACTCTGCGACAGGGATTTGTGGGCTGCTTGCGTGACCTCGTGCTCAGCGGCAAGGCGATCGATATAGCGGCCTTTGCACGCGTGCAGGACTCTGGTAAATATGTACACATACTTATACACTACTGGCCAAAAAAAAAAGTACACTCTTTTTATTACTATAACAGCTATTGTAAGTCAAGTCTTCATATTTAAAAAATATATTTGAAAATGTCATTTAAATTCCGTGTAAATGAGGAAAAAATTCCTTAACCCATTTTCATATTCGTAATTTTCATACAATAAGTGTCTTTTATTAAGTTTAAAAAAAAAATTTAAAAAATATTAGGGACAATTTTTGGAAAATTCTTTTTTTGCAGTCACTTTTAGAATTGTTTAAAGAATTTTTCTGCATCAAAACATTATTTTATTAAATTGAGGAAAAAAGTTTTAAATGTAGACATTTACATAAATTCTAAATTTTCAATGGGTACTTAATGGGTTTAGGAAAGTTTTGCATCATTCACACAGAATTTAAATGACCTTTCCAAATTTATTTTTTAAATATGAAGACTTGAAAAAAGAACGTACCTATTATTTTGGCCAGTAGTGTACGTACATAGAGTATTACTCTTACAGAGGGTTTTATAATATAGCCACCAAATTCGAATGTTCATTTGCAATGAAGTCCTTTCTCTGCAAGGGCATCAAGTCTTCGGTTTACCTAACTCTTTTTTCCTGTTATGTATATATGTAATAACTGGGTCTATTTTGGGCAATGACCTGACCATGCTTTATTCGTTTCTTTTACAGCTTCAGTGAAACCATCGTGTCATGTGCAGGGCAATGTTTGCACTGGCAATCCCTGCCTGAACGGCGGCACCTGCCTCGAGGGCTGGAATCGACCCATTTGCGACTGCTCGGCCACACTCTATGGGGGACCGACGTGTGGCAGGGAGCTGGCCACGTTGGCCTTTAATGGCAGCCAACACATGACCATTTGGCTGGCCAATGGTCAAGGCACCAAGACGCAAACGGAGGAGCTAATCATACGTTTTAAGACATCGCGCCCAGCGGGTTTGTTGCTCCTGACCAGCGCCGAATCCAATTCCCCGGATCGACTAGAGATTGCCCTAGTGGCTGGTCGAATACGCGCCAGTGTTCGGCTCAGCGATCGGGAGAAGGTAAACTAGTTGTAGCAAACAATTGATTACAACACTTTATTAACAGCTGCACAAAATATATGTATATTTTTAAATGCTTGCATGCAATCCTCGACAGAACCTGCTCGCTGGCCAGTCGGTGCTCAATGACAATAATTGGCACACCATACGATTTTCGCGCAGAGCATCGAATCTGCGTCTACAAGTCGACGGGGCTCCCCCCGTCAGGGGTATGTTATGTATGTATCAACAGCACATCTATTGCCCTACTACGTGTCGTGCCGTGTCGTTTTTTTTATCAAAAGGAAACTCCCCATTTTCGAGTCTCCTGCTATGCATATACTAAGTTTATATACTTGTATCATATCAAATGATTGTTAGATTTCGATTTGAAGTGCCTCCAAGCACAATAACAAGTTCAAGGCCAGATCAATCAAATATACATACATATTTGTATATATATGGTAGAACCTACCCCCTTATTCCCCTTGTCTAAAGGTGTGTGAAGGTGCCAGGAAGTCTAAAGAATTCAAATTAAAAAAAAACAAAATTTATATTGTAGAAGATTGAAGCAACGGTTTTTAAGTTTTTCTTAAGACTTTAACTTTTAATTTGAGAGCTTTTTAGTTGAATACAATTTACATACACACACAACAATTAACACACATACACACACACATATTGATAAAGGAAAATGAAAAGCTTAAAAGAAATGCTATATTTAATATACCTTTAATTTTCCCAACAAAAATAATACATTTCCTCTGACATTTTCTCATAACAATTCACGGCATTTCGAAAACTTGAATAGCTGAGATTTGAGATAGATTTGAACATCACATACTTGTACTCGTACTCGTATACTCATTCGATCACATCACATTCACATTCACTTTAACCAAAACACCAAGAAAAATACTCATACATTGTAAGGCTCTTTCACCTAATTAATTAATTAACTTTCAACTCAACTTTTTCCACTCCATTTAATTGCTTTGTTGTGATTTACTTTTTTTGTTATTGATGAAATTGATATTGAAAGACTTGCCCATTAATTATTATATTAACTTGCCAATCTCATTATACTTACAAAAATATCATTATTAAACAATTCATTTATTTGACTCTCGTTAGTTATTTGAAACTTTTTCAAACATCTTGATGTTGTGTTTTCATTTGCGATAACTCTATTCTGCCCCCCATAAACTATACTATGTTTGATTTTGCGACAATCCCAGCAAAATAAAAATAAAAATAAAAAACCCAATAATCAGCAAGAGTGTGTCAAACAATTTTTAAAAAAAAGTTATATAAATAAATAAAAATAGTATGTATTTATGTGCCAAAGACAAGAAAAGTATTCGATCAGGTGTACAGATGCTATAAATCGCATTGAATGTTATAAATATACATACATATATCAAATTTGATTGTCTTGTAAATTGTTATGTCCATGATAATAATAATATCATATTGAAGTACTCTCTTTTCATATCTTTTGGATAACTTTTCTCACTTGATGTTGACCCAAATATCAATTAAAGTTAACATCAAGTGTTTGTAAATTTCTTACTTAATTTTGTTTGTTTATAATTTGTTTTTAGTTTCCATGTAAATATCAAAGATTTGTACTTACAGGCATATTCAGTTTTTAACTAAACAATCAAAAAGTGTGTGTGTTTAAATAAATAATAAATTAAACAACACGTGTGGTATGTGAACAAGTTCGTTTCAGGAGTGTGTAATTAAAGCATAAATATTTTAGAGAACAACAATTAACTAACCGCAACAGCAACAGCAACAATAAACAACATCAAGTACTTTTGGTACTTGTATTTTAATGAAAAACAATGTCAAATGCAAATGCAAATGCAATTTTCTAATCACAAATTGTGATCTTAATGACCTTTTCTATTTCAAAATGCAACGACAGCAACATAAGCGAATGAGAAGAAATAAACATCGTAAATAGTTTCAATTGCTATTTTTTTTTCAATTCAATTCTGAGGCGAGAGCAAAAAAAAATCGACACGCAAGAACTCGGTGAAACATTTTTTTGCCAAATCGCTCGATAAAGTCAACTCAAGGATGCAAGCGCGTGACCGAAAAAAAACAAAAAAAATAATATAAAGGAAAGCGAAAAGGAAAATGAAAATGAAAGTGAGAAAATTGCAAAAGCACGCGAGTCGCGACTTATTGAGACGAGAACGGCAAAACAATGTTTGGAAGCACCCAGGGCTGTAATTTTGCACCATTTAATATGTAATTAGCTTTGTGTTAAGTAAACTATGTACTCGTTAACAACAACAACAACAACAACAACAACTATTACTACTACAGTAACTAACAATAAACGCAACTAAGCGTGTCCAAAACGTACAAATTAGTTTCGCATTTTGTGTGTAAGTGTACAAATGTGCAACTTGGCCGACAAACGACATTGGCAGCGACATGGCCTCCTTTTGGGCCATGTTGGCTGCTCGTCTCTCCGGCCAAGCACACACACACACACACACACACACACACTCACCCATACACTCGGAGATATTTGCTGCACCACGGTTGTTATGAACGCGCACGCACACTAAATTGCACACACACCTACACACACTTACACCCACGCACACACACACACACACGTCAGAGTTTGCATGTGCGCACCTGAAATGAAATGAACAAAAGCAAACATATAAATTAATAACTTTGAATAAATAAAATGAAAATCGCATGACTTGCTGCCACAACATTCTCTACGATTAGCTCAGTCTCTCTCTCTCTCTCTCTCACACACAAACATACTCTTTCTCTGTCACTCTCTCTCTCTAGAAAAGTTTGGCACAATTCAAAGTACTTATAACTACTTACATACATATGTATAAGTAAATGCGGCTAATTATATGGCTGACAAAGCAGCTGCAACAATTGTGTCCCACATCGCTTTCACTTCACTATCTCTCTCTCTCTCACACTCACTCACTCCCTCTCTCTGTCTGTCCTCCTATCGCTTACTGCAGTCATATTTGCATGTACAGATAATGTCAATCACTGCCACGCTGAAACCACGCGTCGTATACGCAACGTAGTCGCTGCTCATTGAAGTCAACTGCACAATTACTACTTGTACTCGTATTAGTTAGACATATATATCGTAGTCAAAAGCACAAACTTGCGACTCTCTATAGGCCACACACACATTTACACATTTACACACCCTCACACACACATTAACATAACATAACAATTATTAAACAAATTACAAATCGATGTTTAGTTTCAATGTCGTTAAAGAGCAGCAAACAAAACTGTACTTTAATTTCTGTTTTCACTTGATTTATTTTCTATAATTTGTTTAGTTTATGATTTTGGCGTTTAGGTAAGAATAAAAACAAAACAAAAATGTTTACAAAATTAAATTGAAATCGTTGTCTTCGGTTGTCATTGTTGTAGGCGTCTAGTTGCAACGTTATTCGTGTTCATTACTTAAATACTTTTAATTTGTTGTGTTATTCTATCAAGCAATGCACCTATCGAAAAAATTAAAATCACCGCTACAGTAAATACTCGTATAAGAGAATGTATCTCACACACCAAAAAAAACAAAATAATAAGAAAAAAAAAGTAATCTTATCAACAAAATCAACATAAAATGGCAATGAGCGCATATGTACAACTACTCTGTATGTATGTGTGTAGATATATGTACTACGCACCCAACTCAATACTTAACTTAATTATTTATCTAATTAACTACACTAGTGATAATCTCTATTAAGTTAAATACTTTCATTGTTTTGATCGAAAGCCGCATCGAATGCGCAAAACATTTCCTCAGTTCTCGATTTATCATTTGATATTCTACTACTCTTCCTCTCTCTCTATAAATATACTTTATCTATTATACACCGGCATATATATGTAGGCATATATATGTATATAACAACTATCGTATAACTATCGTATAACTGCACCTTTCTTTAGTATGTACCCAAAGCTGCATTGACAACAATTCTTAGCCACTGTCAATGGACAGACACCAAAGTACAGCAACTGCTTGAAATGATTTGATTTGATTATGAATCGAAATACATACTACTACTTGTACTTAGTTCAATGTCTACTCAACTATATACTCTACTTACTATCTAATACTACTTAATATTTCAATATCCATATACTCGTATGCGTATGTGCTTCTTGTAACTAAAACTAAAAAAAGCATTTCAAAACTTTCGTTTGTCACCAAAATAACAACTCTTAAGTACTATAACTTTAATCCATGTATCCATATAACCAACTATCCATATTTATATATATACGATATGCCAATGTTAACGGTACTTTGCCTAGTCTAAATATTAGAAACAAGCCCAGGCTGGCACATGGCCCATGCCCTTGACCCCCTTGAGCTTTATCGATCTATGCTGTATTCTTTGCACAGCTGAGACAATCCTGGGACGCCACAGCACCATGGAGATACGCTCGATCCATCTGGGCGGGCTCTTCCATGCCGAGGAGGAGATACAAATGACCTCAACCATGCCGAACTTTGTGGGACAAATGCAGGGATTCATATTCAATGGACAGCGGTAAGTCTCAATTTTTTAAAGCAAATCGATTTAATTAACTCGATTGATGGTCATGAAAATTATCAAGTTAAAGTACTTGAAAATCGCTTTAAACTTTTTAATTTTCTAGATGAATTATAAACATTAAGACCTGTTCCGGATTTCGAACGTTTTCAAAAAGTGAAAACGAAAACGAACCTTTTAATATTTGCTGTTCCCAATTCCGATCGAAATGGGCTTGTTTTTAATTTTCGTACTCGGTTTCAAAACGTTTCGAAAATTAATTTTAAGAATTTGCTGTATTTAACAACAGATTGAAGGTAAATAAGACTAAAACTTCGTTTCTCGAATTTTGTTATTTAATTAAAGCAACTCTAGCAGCATTAAATTGCGAGGGTTGGTATCGATAAAAAAAAAATTAAAGTGGAATTCAGAACAGCTCGGTTTTGTTTTTTTATAGATGCTTTTAAAAAAGTTCTTTTAAAAAATACTTCAACTGCTTAAACTTGAAGTAGTGATGTTAATCGATCCTAAAAATTTTCAACGTTACTATACTTTTCAGCTTAGAATTTTAAGTATTTATTTTAAAGTTTTTAATGACATTTACTTTTAAATCCGGTGACTCTACAGCACACGTTTTAAAAACGACTATTATGGTCGATTTTCGGAATTCGGAACAGCAATCAACTCGTTTTGTGGCAAATCGACTCGTTTTCGGAATTCGGAACACTCCCGATTAATTTAAATTAGTGAAGAATGCAAATTTATTTCTATTTTGAAATTTTAACCGAATTCTGTAAATTCTTATTTTTGTGGTTCTCGCTCTTAGCTACTTGGACATAGTCAAGTCTCTGGGCCCCGAGCTGTCGGCGCTGCCGAGTGCCACCTTCAAGTTAACGGCACGATTTGTCAACTCGCCGGCCGGACAGCCGTATCACGCCGCCACGTTCCGGTCGAAGCACTCCTACGTGGGCCTGGCCATGCTCAAGGCCTACACAAGCATCTCCATTGACTTCCGCTTCAAGACCGTGGAACCGAATGGTCTATTGGTGTTCAATGGCGGCAGACGCAATGACTTTGTGGCTGTGGAGCTGGTAAATGGTCACATCCACTACACTTTCGATCTGGGAGATGGACCTGTCACCATGCGGGACAAGTCGCGCATTCACATGAACGACAATCGCTGGCACCAGGTCAGCATTCGTCGACCCGGGCCCAAGACGCACACTCTGACCGTGGACGACTCCTTTGAGATTATTACGCTGACCGGCAACAACATGCATCTGGAATTGGCGGGCATTCTCTACATTGGCGGCGTCTTCAAGGACATGTATTCCAAGCTGCCGGGCTCGATATCATCACGTTCCGGCTTCGAAGGTTGTCTGGCCTCATTGGACTTGGGCGATACTTCACCCTCGCTGACCAGCGATGCGGTTGTGCCCAGTTCCCTGGTCGTCAGCGGCTGTGAGGGACCCACCAAGTGCAGCCAGAATGCGTGCGCCAATCGGGGCATCTGTGTCCAGCAGTGGAATGCCTATGCCTGCGAGTGCGACATGACCTCGTACACGGGACCGACCTGCTATGATGGTGGGTGCAATTTTATTTAAAATAAAATCTGGGATTAAAACCCTAACCGAAACCTTAACCTTTAACCGGTAAAAAACCGATTAATATTTAAAACTGTAACCGAAAAAATTTGCATTTGACCGAAACCTTTAAACCGAAACTCTGTAAGCCAAAATAACCGTTTCATTTATAGGGGTTAATTTCGGTTTTTCACACATCTAAAAAAAAATTTTTATTTCCAATTTTAGTAATAAAAATTTAAAAAAAATGTGGTATCTTTGATTGTTATTTTAAAAATTGCAAATAAGATTTATGGTATAACTTTAAAATACAATTTTAGAAAGCATGTTTTTTCAATTTTTATTATACAAATTAAAAAAAAGTTAAAAATAATTTAAAACGTAAATTTTAAACTGTTTCTACTTTTTTCCGACTCATAAGTCTTGTTTGCATTCTCTGATATTTTGTTATTAGTTTTGTATTACTTTTAATTTTGATTTATATGTAAAAAAAATTTTGTGAACCGAAACCATATCGGTATTTCTGAAACCGATATTCGTTTCGGTTCCCTGAATAAAATATTTAATTGACTCTTAATTTGATCTCCTGCAGAATCGATTGCCTATGACTTTGGCAACAACAAGGGCATGGTGCAGTACAACTTTCCGGAGAATACACAGGCGGACACCGAGGAGGACAACATTGCGCTGGGCTTTATTACGACCAAGCCGGATGCGGTTCTGCTGCGCATTGAAAGTGCCACCACACAGGATTACATGGAGCTGGAGATAGTCGAGGGCAATATCTTTATGGTGTACAACATTGGAAGCGTGGACCTGCCGCTGGGCGAGATTGGCACCAAGGTCAATGACAATGCCTATCACGTGGTGCGATTCGTGCGCAAAGGAGGCAACGCAACACTTCAGCTGGATGACTACAATGTCCAGGCAGTGACTCCGCAGGGTAAGATTCAGACTCAGACTCTCACCAATTAGATCACAATATAAGCTGGTAAATCTTGGATTTATTCGTAGGCCACCATTCGACCGTCTTCAATACCATGTCGAATATCCAAGTGGGAGGCAAGTTTAGCCGCAACGGTCGCACGCGGATCGAGCGTCCGTTTGCCGGCGTCATTGCCGGCTTGTCGGTTAACAAGCTGCGCATCCTGGACATGGCCGTCGAGCGCGATCCCCATATCACCATACGAGGAGATGTTCAATTGGTAACTGGAGTATTAGATAGAAATGATCTGCAGAGAATGCAGCAGGTTAGGGAATTTATTTGAAATTTTATTTGAATTCCTCTCTCAACTTTCAACTTTTCAAGTATTTTTCTCATCGTAACAATCAACGTTTATTCAAAATTATTTCTTTAATCCAAAACCCAAACAAAATATATATAATTAAATCAAAGAGTATTGTAAAAAAATCAGCTTCATTTGCAATATAAACAACCTCTTTTCCCCAGTCTCGATTTTTATCGTAAAAAATTATCTGTTCACATTCGATGAAATTGCGGGGAAATTTGGTTTAGCATTTAAAATAAAATAATTTTAAAAAAAAATCAAAGTATTAGATAATTATAAATGTATAAACTAGTGTAAATGCCATATTGTTTATTTACTTTATTTATTTTGTGTCAGTGACGTAATCGCTTTTAACCAGCACCAGCAATTAATCCCTCCAAGAAATTGCCACTAACCTCAGCTAAACTCGGCTATTTGATATACGTATACTTAATATTTACACCTTGACGCACAGCATATTGTGGATAAACATTATACAATTAACCACTGTTAAACATACACACACTCACACACACATACATCCATATATATACACCATAGTATTTAACAAATGCAGATAGTCTTGTATTTGTTTTATTTGCACTTTAATTGTACTCGTAATTCAGCCATATTTAAGCGCACTAATGCTGCATGACTCTACACGTTAATTAGCACATAAATAAACTAACTAATACTATACAAACATATAAATTTATTTATAAACACTTATCTTTAATAAAATAAATTATATGTGCAAAAATTTTTACTTTATCAATAGATATGAAATGCATATTATTTGATTTTTTGTTAAACAAAAATTTTAGTAAATTATATTTCCCTATAAATATTATTTAAAATAATTTAAACTTTAAATTAAATAAAAATCTTTATTGATATTTTTTGCGCATATAATTATTTACCTAAGATCAAATCAGTTTATGGAAAGTTTTCCACAAAAAGAGTTGGTCACACATGCATACACACATACATACATACATATGATACTTTTAATGCACCTACTAATATCTAATACCACTCGTAATACAGTTGTCATTCACTAAAACATACAATAACCGCTTTGGCCAGTTGGGCGTTAGATCAACTGAGGTAAAATTAGACTTTGAATTCTACTCGACAGACGCCAGCGAGTGGCTATCCGGGTGCCATAGACGATCTGATCTTCTCCGGTGCCGGATCCGGATGTCGCGGCGACGATGAGGACGAATGCACCCCGCCCTTCGAGTCGGGCAGTGGCGATGATCTCATAACGCCCGTCTATGTGCCGCCGACTAAGCAGACGACAACCACGCAGCAGGGCAACAGTCTCAGTGTCGATCGCAACAACAACAACAGCAATAGCAACACGAGCAACAACAACAATGGCACAGAACGTGCCTGCGATGATGAGGATTGTGTCCATGGATCGGGAGATTATGGCGAGACAACGGAACAGTTCACAGCCACGAGCACGGCAAAGGGAGCAGGTAAGTGAACAACTTGAACAACTCTTGTTACTATTTTTTTGATTTTGTTTAGTTTTTTGCCAATGTGGTGTCATGTTGTCATTGACATTTGCATTACAACACACACTAGTACACACACACACACACACACCACAGTTCATCAGACATTCTTAGCTAGAGAAAAAGTTAAATTTATATTGTGCGAGTTTGTAATGAATATATAGAAATAGCGCTGGGTTTTATTTGTATATAGTTATATATATACATTATATATAATTTTATCAGAGCTGTACAAAATTATATCAATTGATTTGATATTAATTTTGATCGCAATCGCATTTTGATTTCAATACATTATTTAATTAAAAATTGTATATTTACATTTTTTACAGTTCTGCTAGGTGTAATACATATGTACATACACCCAACAAACACACACATACATACACACTCATATATATAAACAAATGTTTGTATATTTGTGTCTAGTTAAGCCGCTTATTAGTCTCAAATGTTTCTTGTTAGCGATCTCGTCCTCTGGGTTATTTTTGTGCGCGCTATGAAGTATGCTTCGCTTTTTTTAGACGCTTTTTTTTTGAACGCCAGTGTCAAAAGTACACAGAACTATAACTGTACATATAACTACATATAATCGATCGTCTAGTTTTTGCAAATAAAAATACACTCACTCCACAGACATTGATCAGACCTATCCAAACGTTCAGCTCAGTTCAAAATCCCAATCAAAAATCGTTATAATCAATCAACAAAAAAATCTCCAAAAATCAGCCTCACTCTCGTGTCATCTTCTCAGCCTCAGATCAGCGCCATCCATTCAGTTGTTGATGATGCTTCCTTCTAAAGTAACTTGAACTGACAATGAGTACGCCTTATGTGTCTCTTTCAGAATGTGAACACATCTTCATATTTCTGACTGTGATTGCGCCTTGGATACTCTGTAAATTTACATAAAACAAACAACCAAATTAAATTATATGATCAAATCGATGCAAAGAAACGTCTGTCTCTAGCAATGCACTTAGGCTAAGCTCCTAAAGTATTTACATATTTAGGCAGATACAGATACAGAAAATATCTATGTATCTGAGCAATTACCACCAACAGAGCAACAAGCATAATTATAATAATATTATATATATATATAAAACAAAGAAAAGTAACTACAACAGCTACAACTACAACAACAAGAACTACAAATCCAATTACTCCTACAACTAACAACAACAACAAACAACACAGCGATCATTAGCGGTTGAACAGCGGTTAGGGGAGAAGAAGATGAAGATGAAGTTGATGAAGAAGAAAGAGGTCATATCAGATATTGTATATACCATGGATCGCAAATAAAATATACGAATTTCAAAATATCAAAACTGATCAAAACTAACTGGATAAATGGGAAATTTTTGGATGGCGTATTATGGAATAGAATTAACTTGTTTTTTTGTATTTAATTTTTTCTTATAAAAACTTATTTGAATTTTTTAGTTAAAAAAAAATAAAATACTAATGATATTTAAATTTGTTAATCATAAATTAACCCTTAATTTCAATGTATATAATAAAATGTTTTTATAATTTTTTTTATTGCTTAAATTCGAACAAAAACCTTTTTTTTTTACAAAAATAACGAGACAATTTATATTTGAAAAATGATTATCGTTGCGGTCTCTGGTATACATAAAATCTGATATATGCAATCTATATATATGTACCTATATGTGTATTTATGTGTATACTAGTAGTATTTATAACCTGTCGAGAAAGTACTCGTAATTTTTGCATAGTTTATTTACAGTATTTACATACAAAGCTTACACTTGTGTATGTGCCTATATATATAGTATATATATGTATTCCGAATGTACATATCAACCAGTCGAAGCACAGCATATCTCTCTATCAAATTATCTCTCTCTATCTCTGTCTTAATCTATCTGTCTCGAAATTTATGTTGAATAAACTATGATAAATAATTGCAAGCGGCATAAAATAATGTATTTTGTGGGAATGGGGCATACAAGCACACACAAACACACACACACACACACACACACAATTGCACACACACACACTGAAACACTAGTAGAGAACTTAGAAGAATGAGTTGAAATGAAGAACACTAAAAACTGCTGCTAACCACTTGCAGAGTCCAATAACGAGCTGGTAACCGCATCGACAACTGGACGCAGCAGCAGCAGCGATGTCACCACAGAGCAACAGCAACACAGCAGCAGCAGCAGCAGCAACAACATTGGCAGCAGCAGCACCGTCAGCTACATGACAACCATGTCGAGTGCTGGCAGCAGCAGCAGCAGCACCTCCTTCAGCCATCCGAGCACCACCAGCAGCGTGGGCACCACCTCCACGCAGCGCACCAGCAGCAGCAGCTCGAGCACCACGACAACAACAACAACGACGTCAACAACCACGACAACCACCACACCAGTGCCAGAGACACGCACCACCGTGACGGAGCGTGAAACCACTCCGGATATCTACGTGGCGATAGGCGGTGGAGTTGGTGGCTCAAATCGCGATCATGAGCGCATACAATTGCCCGATGACCATCAGTTGCCACCGATGCCATTGCCACCACAGCCAGATCCACCGCCGTACGGTCCGTACGGTGGCAACACCTACAACAGCAACGTGAACAACTATCGACCCAAGGGCAAGGGCGGACGCATCAACTCCATTGAGGAGGAGCGCACAGCGATGATCATTGGCATTGTGGCGGGCATTTTGATAGCCGTCATTCTGGTCATTCTGCTGGTGCTGTGGCTCAAATCGAACGGCGATCGTGGCTACAAGACGGAGAGTGAAAAGGCCGCCGCCTATGGTTCGCATAATCCGAATGCCGCCTTGCTGGGCAACACCAGCACCAACGGCTCGTATCATCAGCAGCGGCAGCATCATCAGGCAACTGGCGGTGGCATGATGCCCGGCCAACTTCATGGCCAACATCATCAGCAGCAACAGCAACATCAGCAACACCATCAAAATGGACACAACAACGGTGGAGGTGGTGCTGCTGGAGGTGGAGGTGGTGGCATGATGTCCAGTGGCAGCGGTTCCCTTGGCTATGGCAGCGATGGCAGACCCCAGATGGCGGGTCTCGTGCAGCCCAAGGCCAAGAAGCGCGACTCCAAGGATGTCAAGGAGTGGTATGTCTAAGTAGCGTGCAACAAATGAACAGCGTCAAATTAGCAATAAATACATACTATACACACGAACATACATACATACAAAATAAAAGAAAACCATATTTATTTTAATTATTAACCTCATGACGTTAATTAGACACATTGACAAAGTGTACAAATGACGGAAGGATAATAAGCGGCGACCGCACGGATTGGTTTATTTAGGCAATAATGTTAGCATGGAAACACACACACACACACACACAAACTCACTCTCACACAGATACTTTAGCTGCATATGCTTTAAGTTTTAAAGGCATTGAATCTAGCTGACAGAAAACTACAAAAATAATAAAAATACTAAAAAAATAAATTAATTATAAATTTTGAGCAAAAATTATGCCTAAGAAATTATAGCTTCGAACTCAAGACTTGCTAATGAAAACTAAAAATAAAACAAAACTATCACAAGATGCAGCACATATATATATACACAATATGTATATTATCATTATGTTATAGTAAACAAATTATGCCACTAGCCAATCAAATAATTGTGTATAATATTTCGCTAAAAAAGGTTAAGAAAGAAAATAAAAATAAAGTGTTCGCGGCAAATCGAAAGATGAATTAATAAATAATTCAATACGGTAAATTATACAAGCAAAATTTAGCGAGAAATTCAATGTAAACGTACTTTAAACATACTTACATATAAAATAAATACTTATACACATACTAATATATTATTATATTATATATATATATATATATATACATAAATACATCAAGTTCTATAAGCAGTTTCTGTTTGTTGCGTTAACAGCGTGTAAAGTTATCAAATGTGGTGCTGTAATCTAATGAAAGTCGCAGGCAGCAATACAATTTAATGCTGTTTATTCTAGTAATCGTAATGAAAACACTAATAAAACCGAAAATGATAATGATAATGCTAATGCTAATGCTAGCGCAAATAATAATGAAATGCAAGAATCTCTGTTAATTGATCGTTTAATTGAATTGAAACTGGCTTTAATTAGTTAATTGAAATATGACTAGAAAAGAAACCAATTGGAAAAAAACAACTGTAGAACCCTTTGTGCTTATGTTGAATTCTCTTATATATACACTATATATCTACATATATATTATGTATATGTATGTAACGCGATTTACTCGAATGTTGAGTTCACCAAGCGATAATAATTTTGTTGTAAAAACACAAGATATATACTTTAAATACTATGTATATGTATTTGAGACTATATATTGTCATGGATCTCTCTATGCAGTATGAACTCGGACATATCAATTAACAAGACACCAACTCACACACACACACACACACACAAATACACAGACATGACACGCGACACTGAAGCGAACCTACCTAGCTTTTTTACAAAATGTGAGCAAAAATTACTTTACAGCTAAAAAAAAAAATGAAAAAGAAAGATGATAATGAAAACGAAATCAAGCAACAATTTTACAGTATTAGAGCCGCTTTATGCGTATTTTTCGAGGCTTACGTGACGTATACACAATCAGCAGCTGCAACTAACAATAAGACAACTTAAACACACACAGACACATACACTCTTATACAAACACATCACATAACATATACATTTTATTTAACATTTACAATCAGAATAAATATCATTTTGAGGCGCTTTCTATGATTTCGCAGCTATTCCTACTCAATTTTATATACTTACATATATAAAATGGACTTATACACGCACACATACACACACACTGACACACACACACACACACCTTTGTTCTTATTAGCTGAATTGTTGTTATTCTTATTCTGAATTTCCCTTAACCAATCGACGGTTTATACCAATATCGAACGTACTATTTATACATATATGTATATATTTATTACATATACATATGTATGTATATTTAACACCTAACTACATATACATATATACTGCATTTCAACAACTTTTTGATATATTTTCGAGTGTTTTGAGACCTCAACTTGTATACAACCGAAATACCACATGACAAACTAGCGAATCTAGCGAAAGGACACTTAGGACAATTACAAAAAACACAATACAATGCACACATATTTATACATATATATACTATACAAATGAAGAAACAAATTCCCTACTTACATACTAATATATTTATACATACTCTACTCTTTATATACTTATACATACTTATACATACATACAAAACAAGCATACATACATATATACGATATAATGTAAAATGAATTATTATTATTATTACTATTATTATTATGTACGAGTATGTCCCTTCGATTTGATAATTAATTGATTCCAATTTCAAATGCTGTTGAAAACTTATTAAAATTCCCGCTTAAAACGAAAAATGTATGTAACAAACACTCTCCAATGGCTACGACAACAAATTTCTATCTTCACAATGTTAATGCTGCACAAGGAAAACTCTGCATTTAAAATAAACCACAAAGTTTATTCATTTCAATTGAAAATAACTCAAACTTTTGCCTTGCGATTATTAAAAGTGCACACTCAAACCGAAAACTAAAAGAAAATTTAACTTATTGAAAATTCTACACGCCATGCAAATTGTTTAAAATCAATATTAGAAAACAAAAAACGATCCCAATTGAATAGATTGAATAATGTGTTATGTGTATGATAAACATAAATGATAAGAGGCAAGGCAAGTACAGTTAGTATAATGAGTAACAGTAACTTAGTTAAAGCATGTAATAGTTGAATGGTCATAGGAACAGATAAATGCGAATGAAATGCAAAAAATGTATCAATACAACTTAAACTTACATAAATGCATTCATATATATGATGTATCTATTTAGGCTTAATATCATTGTTATCTAATATATATACGAAATCCACACACACCCCAAACACACACCACAACAACACACATATATACCCAGTATATAACTACAAATATGTATATGAACATGTAATGGCTGCATATGACATACATACTTATATATTCTAACAAATAGTAACGTGTATGTACATTTAGCGGCAGTGATTGTTAAACAAATTGCTTTGTTTTGTGTTAGATTTTATAATTTATGAGAAAGAAAAATGGTATAAAAATGCATACAAATACAGAATGACTGACAAAACACAGAATTATAACATTGCATATAATAAATAAAATAAAAGTATAAAACGAGTCCGTTACTTTTCTTTAAATTCAAATATAATATTTTTGGGTTTGTGGATATTTTCTGAGCTTCGCCACGCGAAGAGTTTCATGCACCAAACCAACTTCAAAATAAACTTAACTAATTTACAAAATTTTGAATTATGTTGTTTTTTTTTAAATTGTTTTTATTAAATTTTTAATTGATTTTGGAAAATGGCAAATTTTCAATTCAAATTTTAGCGCGCAAATATACACTCCCTTATCAACACTGTACATTTGCCATTTTATACTCACTTATGTTAAACAACAGGAGTAGTCTGTTGTGGGTATGTTATGTTAGAAAGTGTTTTGAAATCGTGTTAGCTTCAGATGAATTCCGATTGAAATACAAAATTTAGTCATTAGAAGTCAACAAATGTATTAATTAATACAAATCAAGTTGCAGTTGTACCAATTATTTAGTGTTTTTATTTCGATGTAAGCAAATGCTTGCCAGCTGTTGCGTGCTATACCAGACAGCTTATAACAGCGTGCATATAAAGCACCTTTCACGAGTATGCGATATATATCTACACGTGATATCATCGCTAAGTTCCATCTCTACTTTCGTGACTAAAATTAAAATTATTTTTTTAATTAAAGTTTTAAGTAAAGTCTAGCACAAAAGATGGCTGCAACTGCAAATAATACCGCTAAGACGGAGATGATTGATCTCACCAAGCTCAGTCCGGACCAATTGATGCAAATCAAGCAAGAGTTCGACCAGGTGAGTGCGAGCGAGTCGCGTGTGGGTGCGTGAGTTTTAGTCACCACAGTGGTGGGGCAGCAGCAGCGGGGCGGGGCGGGGCAGAGAGGGGGCTGCCAAACACCGCAGATGCGGATCCAGAAAAGCAAAAATGGCACATGTTACAATTAACCGCATTTTCGCATTATTCGGCATGCTTAGGAGATGGGCAACATACAGGACTCGCTGTCCACGCTGCACGGCTGCAAGGCGAAATATGCTGGCTCAAAAGATGCCCTGGAAGCGTTTCAGCCGGATTGGGAGAACCGTCAGATTCTGGTGCCGCTGACGAGCAGCATGTACGTGCCTGGACGCATCAAGGACCTCAACAACTTTATCATCGACATTGGCACCGGCTACTACATCGAAAAGGTAACTAAATCTACATTAAATTGTTGTTATTGGATTGGATTGCTGATTAACAGCTGTTTGCTTGACAGGATCTGGAGGGCTCCAAGGACTATTTTAAGCGACGCGTCGAGTATGTGCAGGAGCAGATTGAGAAAATTGAAAAGATTCAATTGCAAAAGACGCGCTTCCTCAACTCGGTGATGGGTGTGCTGGAGGTGAAACAGGCAGCTGCCGCCAAAATGATCCAGCAACAACAACAACAACAACAGCAGCCAGCAAAGCAGAGCGCCTAGACGTGGATGCAAAGATAATTAAATTATTAAACTTATAAACAAGATTTGTGCATTTAATTAACATGTGTAGTTTATTAAATTGTTCAACTATTTTTTGGCCTCCTCCAATGCGTGACTTAGCACCTTCACCTTCTGCTCATAGGCTGATTTAAGATCCTGTAATGAATAGTTTATAAGTTACCTTACTTTTTAATTAAGGAAATCTCATGTATCACCTTGAATATTTTGGACTGTGTGTCGTATTCCGTGCGTAGTTTGTCGTAGACACCCTTCGATATATCGAGTTTCTTCTCGGTCAGGGCGCATTTCTCCTGCTCCGCCTTGATCCACAGCTGACTCTTCTCCAGCCGTGCCTGCGTGTGCTCGCACTCGGTGGTCTTCAGCTGCAACATGTCCTTGGTCACCTGCACCACTTCCTTAATGGACTCCACTTGATTCTTGAGCACGGCAATCTGTTGTTCCTGCTGCTTGTTCACTTTCGTCTTTTCAAACAGCAACGTTTTGGCTTTGAGCAGCAGTTCCTCCTGTTCTTGGCGAGATTTGGGTGCTTCCGTGCCGCCTAGCATCACAGATTGCTTTAGGGACTGTTCCAAATTCGCCACTCGCTTCTTTAGTCGCTCATTCTCGCACCTTGCATCCTTTTGATTTGAATATGTTTTCAATTAAGTTGAAAAGTTGATTCGAAACTAACCTCGAAATCTTTACGCAGAGCACCAATTCTTTTGCGAGACTCCTCTAGCAGCGCTTGTTTCTCGCTCTCCAATGTGAAGACCATGTCGAGCAGCTCATTCTGCGACTGTCCGTGTCCATTTGCCGTGTCCACCTCCGTCTCGTTGTTATTCAAATCGCCTCCAACGGCGCCTTCCAAAGGATTTGCAGACATTTTTTTATAAAAAAAATATTTCTTTTATTTTAACAAGTTTTCAATTCCAATTCAATTCACTATACACGCTATACGACTGCTCTCGGATTTTGTTTTCTTTTTTTTGTATTTATAGAAAGAATCGATGCACGTACTATTTATAGATCGTGGACTCTCTCCGGCTCTCTGCAGCGTATTCTCTTCTCTCATATGATAGATATTCCACAAAATAACAACATTGTCTAGAGTTTTTAGTTTTGCATACGCCGCAGCATATTCTGAAGTTCCATTTATTATGCATATTAAGTGAATGAGTTAGGTTGATAAATGGTGCGGTATTAATACAAATCGCAGTTAGCAATCAAACAATTAAATTGTTATTACAAATAAATGGGGGAGTGGAGTTTGCAGTGTGTGTTGTTTGAGTGTGATACATAAGATTAAATGCCTAATCAAGTAAAAGAAAGAAATGATGGTAGCTTTAACCGTCCAGCTCGCCGGCAGCGCAGGCATCGGCGTAGCTCTTGCCGCTCTTATCCTCCGGATTCAGCTTGATCATGTCGTCAATGCGCAAAATTGTGATGGCCGCCTCGGTGGCGAACTTCAACGACTTGATCTTTGACATGGCTGGCTCGAGAACGCCCGCCTTCTTGTTGTCTCGCACCACGCCCTCAATCAGATCCAGGCCGGTCCACTTGAGCTCGCCATTTTTGCTGTTTGTCTGGCTGGAGTTGTGGTAGGAGCGCAGCTTGGCCACCAAATCGGTGGCATCCTTGGCGGCATTTACAGACAAGGTTTTCGGAATGACCAACATGGACTTGGCGAACTCGGCAATGGCCAGCTGCTCCCGCGATGAGAGCGAGGTGGCAAAGTTCTCGAGGTAGATGGACAGAGCTGCCTCCACGCAGCCGCCGCCGGCGACGACTTTTTTGCTTTCGAGCACACGCTTCACCACGCAGAGAGCGTCGTGCACAGAGCGCTCCATCTCATCACAGTAGAAGTCGTTGGGACCACGCAGAATAATCGAAGCAGCGGCACTATAAACATACAGGGAAGACATTTATAAATAATTTTTGCATGTTATTTGTTAAATTCTCTCTTACCGCGCCTTGGTGCCCTTGATGAGAATGAGCTCATCGTCGCAGATACGCTCCTGTGCCACCTCGGCGGCTTCGCCCACCATCGAGGAGTCGAAGGTCTCTTCGCCATCCATGTTGGTCAGCGACGTAAGGAAAGCGGCGCCCGTGGCCTTGGCAATGATCTTCAAGTCGCTCTTCTTCACGCGACGCACAGCCATGGCGCCGGCCTCGACGAAGTACTTCATGCACAGATCATCGACGCCACCGCTGACCAGCACCACGTTGACGCCGGTGCCCAAGATCATGTTGATGCGCTCCTTGGTGATGTCCAGCTCACGTGCGCGAATGGCCTCCAGTTTGTCGGGGTCGTTGATCAACACCTGGACGCCCATCTTCATCTTGGTCTTTTGCAGCGAGAAATCAAGGCAGGCAATCTTGGCGTTAACTATTTTCTTGGGCATCTGCTGCGAGGCAATGGTGCAGTTCAAGGCATAGCCTGGAATCAGGACAGATTCGCGAGCTGACTTGCCGTGAGCCTTCAGCACATTGATGGCTTTAATGGAATAGGCTGTCTGGCCCTTGGGATCGGTGATCTTGACGGCATGCGCGGCATCCACAACCATGTTCGAGAAGAAGTCACAATCGGCGCCAATGATCTTGGAGCTCATCGATGTCTTTGCAATGTTGATCAGCGAGTCACGACTCAGCTCATCCACGGGAGCCGTGAGGTGCTCTGAGATGTACTTGCATGCCTCCTTGCAGGCAATACGGTAACCCGAGATGATGGAAGTGGGATGAATCTTCTGCTTGACCAACTCATCGGCGTTCTTCAGCAGCTCGGCGGCCAAAATGACAACGGATGTGGTGCCATCGCCCACCTCCTCGTCCTGCAGCTGTGCCAACTCTACAAGCACCCTAAACAACTGGTTAAAGTACAACCAATAACTCATCTTCTTATCGGACTTACTTGGCAGCTGGATGCTCGACCTCCAGCAGACGCAGAATAGTTGCGCCGTCATTGGTAACGGTAACATCGCCGATGTCATCCACCAGCATTTTGTCCAGGCCAACGGGACCCAGCGAGCTCTTCACAATGTTTGATATGGACAGAGCTGCCATGACTGCAACAACAGAATGTACTTGGCATTAATTCCAATTGTAAATATTTGGGGACCTAGACGCTTCTAACACCATAACCTCACTTTAAGTGTTTGGTGTTTCCCATTAATATCATTCCCTTACAATCCATTTAATATGTGCAAATGCCAAACTTTAACATGAGTAAGATTTTCAATTATTTGTTCGGGAACATTCCCAATGGCCGTGGGAGGGTCGCACTGTCAGTGGCAACGTGCTTGATGGATTGAGACCCCGGCGACTTAACGGGCTGCAGCTGTTGTTCAAACTTATGATTTCTTACCGTTCTGCGTACGCACTGAAGCGCCGGACTGTCGCGTGCCAGCGATGGATAAAGGACTTGCCAATGTCGACATTTTTCGTCTGTGTTTTGCGAGTTTTAATAAAAAATTAAACAAATGGAATTTGCTGCTGTGAAAAATTGCCGCACGCTAAACCGCCTGACTCAGAGTTAGTGATGTAACTAATTTCGTTTTCACGATACATCGCTATTATTTAAACGATTGTTTTAAGCGGTGCTCAAACAAAAATTGGCTTGCACGCGATTGAATTGAAATAATTTTACTATACAAGCAAATCAATTTATTATTTATTTTTGCCACAGCAAATGTATTTATTTGTAAAACCAATCCTGTATATAATGCTAGTTGCCTTTCGCACCCTTCGTGATGCTTTCGTCACTAGCGCGGGCGGCAGTCCGCAGTGATGATTGGCGGCTGATACGATATTGCGATCACGCATAAAAGTGCGATAGGAAAGCTATCGTAAAAATACAATAGCTATCTCCTGGGAATGTCATCGAAATGCTAAAGCGCGGTTTGTTATCGATATGCTAAAGTTGAATAAAAGCGATAGACCGATATTATTATCAACAAAACCGCGGCAAAAACAACAAGTTGTTGTTATTAATTTACTAAAGCTAAAGTTATTGTTTACCGAAGTGCTTCATAAAATAAAATGAGTTCCACTCCAACAAAGACACAGGCAGCTGCATCTCATGACGCCGAATACAAGACCCCAAAGAAACAGAAGGCAACAAGAGGACGTCCTAAATCCGCCAGTTTGAAATCCATTGAGAATCTAACAAACTCGGAGGAATCAAGCGCCGCTGAGGTGGAGCAGCAGCAGCAGCAGCAGCCCACCACACGCCGATCAGCGCGTAAGCCGAGTCCCACCAAGAAATATCAAGCATTTAGAGGCGCAACTGCAAAGGAACGCATTGTTGTCAACTATGTGGAGTGCTCGGATGAGGAGGAGCTGCAGTCGGAGGATGTCGGACCAGAACCCGATGTAGCGGCACCAAAGCCAAATGCACGAGATCTACAGCTGATACAGGCCGACTATAATGTGGCGGGCACCAGTTTGTTTGGCTTCAACACGCCCAAGAAACGTGATGCAATGGCAATGGCTGCACTTAATGCCACTCCCTGCACTCCCAAGACCCCGAAGACGCCAAAGACGCCTCGCTTGGGTGTCAAGACACCAGACACCAAGCGCAAGAGGGCAGATCAACCAAAGACACCGTCGCATGTCCGTACGAGAGTTAAACAGCGTAAGTCTTCCTCATCTGGTTTAATGCCAACAATCCTAACATTCACTATTTGTCTTGCAGAAATAGCCAGAATCGTGGCTGATTCCGATGAGGACTTCTCCGCGGACGAGAGTGACTTCCGGCCAAGCGATGAGAACTCCTCCAGCAGCAGCAGCAGCAGTGATAGCGATGGCGCCACCTCAGATAACGATGCCGCCGACGATGAGCCCAAAACACCTGCCAAGGCACGTCGCGCTATTGTGGTGCCTGTGCTGCCCAAGACGCCGTCAGCTGCGCGCCAGCGGCAATCGGCGCGTGTCAAGAGATCCAACGAGTATGTGCCCGAAAGCGATGGCTACTTTCATTCCCATGCCAGCAGCAAGATCCTCACATCAGATCACACACTGGATCGCCTCAAGAATCCACGACTGGCCGCAGATAGAGTCTTCAGTCTTTTGGCGGAAATGAAAGCGTCGGCGGAGCATGAAACGGCTATCAATGCCATAATGGAAGAGTATCGTTCCTACTTTTCCAAATGGATGTGCATTCTGAACGAGGGCTTCAATATTCTGCTCTATGGACTGGGCTCCAAGCGACAGCTGCTGCAGTCGTTTCATCGTGATGTGCTCTCGCGGCAAACGGTGCTGGTGGTCAACGGATTCTTTCCCAGCCTGACGCTTAAGGATGTGCTGGACAGCATAACTACCGAAATACTGGATGCAGGTCCCAGTCCGGGCAATGCCCATGAGGCTGTGGACATGATCGAAGAGGAGTTTGCACTGATACCCGAAACTCATCTCTATCTAATTGTGCACAATCTGGACGGCGCCATGCTGCGCAATGTCAAGGCACAAGCGATTCTTTCGCGCCTGTCGCGTATTCCCAACATACATCTCTTGGCCTCCATCGATCACATCAATACGCCCCTGTGTGAGTGGACTTAATTACAGTCATCGGCATAAATATTTTGACAAAACTTAATGTTAAATCTACTCATAATTTGAACTTACTTCATGTAAATTTTAGCATCAATGGAAAGGTCAGCTAAATCCCGTTTGAATGATACCAATCTTTCCTTAACCCATTAAGTACCCATTGAAAAGTTTGAATTTTTTCGACGTAGAATTTAGTCTAATTTTAAAACTTTTTTCCTCAGTCTTAATCAAAAAATTTGCTGACGCAAAAAGTTTCTCTAAACAATTCTGCATACAATTTTTTTTTCTTCGCTAGTATTTTTTATGATTTTTCGAAAAATTCCTAAAAATTTATATTTTTGCCACTTTTTCCTACTTTTCATACAAAATTTTTCCATACAAAAAATCATATAAAATACTAGCAAAGAGATTTTTGAAAAAAAAATGTTTGCAGTCACTATTAGAATTGTTTAAAGAAACTTTTTGCATTAAAACATTTTTTGTTTGAGACCGAGGAAAAAAGTCAAAACAGTAGACTTTTACAAAAATTCAAATTTTCAATGGGTACTCAATGGGTTAAGGAAAGTTTTGTATCATTCAAATTATGCGTAGATTTAATTTTAGTTTTGTCAACATATTTATGCCGATGACTGTATGCAAATAATACAGCACAAATTTTATTAAAACCTATTCCCTATTTAGTGTGGGATCAGAACAAGCTCAGCAACTTTAACTTCTCCTGGTGGGATTGCACCACCATGTTGCCGTATACTGATGAAACGGCTTTCGAGAACTCGCTCTTGGTGCAGAACTCTGGCGAGCTGGCGCTCTCCTCGTTGCGCAGTGTATTCTCCTCGCTGACCACCAATTCGAGAGGCATTTACATGCTGATTGTCAAGTTTCAGTTGAAGAACAAAGGCAATGCCAACTACCAGGGCATGCCGTTCAAGGATCTGTACTGGAGCTGTCGCGAGGCGTTTCTCGTTAGCTCCGATTTGGCATTGCGTGCTCAGCTGACCGAATTCTTGGATCACAAATTGGTCAAGTCCAAGCGTAGTGTCGATGGCTCCGAGCAACTAACCATTCCAATTGATGGCACACTGCTGCAGCAGTTTTTGGATGAGCAGGAGAAAAAATAGTCGCGTTCGTGTTTAGAACATAGTAATTTATTATCTAATTTGTTAAATACAATTACAATTTGCATTTTAAAAAGGTTTCTCGTGTTGCGTATTCCCCAGTTTCACTTTTACTTTTAAGTTCTATTACATACATATATATGTACGTTCTGTACTCCTGATCCTTTATTGTTTTCTACACATTTAGATTGGCATGCATAAAAATGTATCTTAGTTAGCTTTAATATGTTTGCTTTTGATATTTTTATTTCCATCATTTTACCGAGTTTAGTTTTGAATCATTCACACAGCACTCTTAATTTATTATTAATTAATTAATTGCTTCCGTTTTGGTCAATTGGAATTGAAATAACAATCGTTGTATGAAAGCAAACCAATAATTTGTTATGTCTAACAGCACTTCATATTGATATCTATATACTTATGATCGATCCAATTGGAGTCGTTCACATTTGGAATAGCTTTTAATGAATGCTGTCTAAGTATCATTTAACTGTTGTGTGTTGTGCATTTGAATTTACCACAATCGAAAGGACTAATGCTATTTATTTACAATTTGCAAATGCTGTCATTTCATTTCATCAATTCATCAATTCATCAATCAAGCAAACTGTTTGAATAAGGTTCCTTGGATTCCATTTAGTTAGCATCAAATTTTTAAGTTTATTTTTTCTTTTTGTTTCGATTTCATCTTATAAAATCTTGAATATTTATAAGTTAGTTGGATGAATATTATCACTTTTACTTCATTCGTTTGTTGCTTGTCTTTAATTAATATTATTATTGTTTAGATATGCAAATAATAAATAGGAGAGGGGGGTTAGGAAAACCAGATCAATTGCAGCTAGAAAGGAAAGAGACAATTTAAGCCATAAGAAAGACAATGTTGTTGTTGTTGTTTTTTCTTACTATACACAGAGTGCTACATTTTGTTTTTATTTCGTCAATGCTTTGATTTTGTTTTTGTTTTAGTTATTTATACAAGAAATAAAGAAGTTTGCATTAAATACTTAAAAACAAAAAACATTGCAGTTTATTTATATTTTTTGAAAATAGAATAGAAAGTTGTATGTATACAATGTTTAATTTTATTGATTGTAGTGTGTGTTGTTGTTGTTGTGTCACGACGGTGGTTGCAGCTATTTTGATAGTTTTGATAGATTCGCTGATGTGTGTGTGTGTTTGTTTTGTGTGTGTGTTTGTTTTGGATAGGGGGAGTGTTGCTTTGCGGTAAATACAAAAATAAAACCTTTAATGCTCTCTCTCTCTCTCTCTCTTGAATTGAATTAGCAGAGTTTACATATACACAATATATAAATCAACTTCATTATCATATCCGTATCATTATGCATTAGTCATACTCATCGAATATACATCACAATCAAAGTGTACGCTTTGTAATTTATACGCGCTAATCATAATAATAGAATTACATAATAATAATTAATAATTATAATAGTTACGCAATGTTTTTATTTTTGTTTTTTTATTTTTATTATTTATGCATATGATTATATTTTTTTGCCTTCGCTTTTCTTACTCTTCAACTCTTCTTCACACTCTTATTTAAAAAGTTTTATTTATTAATTTGTTGCTCTTTTCGGGTTTTTCTTTTTTCTCTGTTTTACTTTTTAAAATCTTAGAAATAAACATTAAACATAATCATAAATCAACAAAATAAAAATAATACATTTATCAAGTTATTGAATATTAAATTAACCGATTTCGACGAAACAATAAACTTTATATTTGTATCTGCTTCAGCTTTTGCTTCTTCTAACTTATTGTTGTTATTGCTAAAATTGTTGCTGTTGTTGTTGTTGGTAATAATATTATTAGCTGCTCGTATTATTTTAGCATTTGCTTTGAATTTGAATTGTATGCAACTATTGAAATTTGTTTGACAATTTTTATTGTTGTTTTTAATATTTTTATTATTATTATTATTGTTGCTCTTGTAGGTATTGTTGTTGATGTTGTTGGTTGTTGTTGTTGCTGTTGTTGTTGCTGTTGCTAGTGTTAAATGGTTGGCTTCTGCATTATGGTTTCAGCTCATTTTCACGCGTTTCCTTGGTGGTCCAATTGGTGGGATTTGTTGTGTTGCGAGGGCACGAAATGCCTCCGCTATCAAATGTGAATGTGTTGTGATCATATTTTGCCAGCCAGAGGTTTCCATCACATCGGTGGCATGACTGTAAGTAAGCAAACAAATGTCAGTTATACACATTATATATTTATATCTAATTAATATACTTACGTATTAATGAAATCTATCGTTTGTGCTTTCAATTGATCCGCACTGTGGAGATCAGCTAATATTAACGTTTCGGCTGCTGTTTCAACAGAGAGATTGACGCACAGCGCCTCCTCGCACATCACTTTCAGCTTTTCGAGTGCGTACTGTAATTGAAAATGAAGTTTTATTATAACAATTGTTTGATATAAAGTCTGTTTAATTTCTAGTCTTACCTTATCAGCAGCCGCTAAGAGATCATCAGCCATTTTTTCTAGGTTCGACGCCTTGCCCGTGTATATGAATCGAAGCATCTCTTTGAGCACCTCATGATCCACATCGGTTATGGCGACACGATTCAGCTTACGCTCCTCCATTTCGTGCTCAAACATGGCCGCAAAGACATCACTGCGCGCTGCAAATCAAAAAATAAAAATATATTTAGAAATTAGTTTAGTTTTCATTGGTGATGTAAATACAAATTAGGAATTCTAAAATAATCGAAACACAAATCGTCAAAAACCGACAAAAAAATAATATCGAGTTAAAATACTTGAAAAATTGAGTTATCGATTTCGTGATGTATTTTTACAGCACTAAAATAAGCTTTAGAACAGCTTGTTAAAAGGATGCAATGATGTGAATTAAGAATCAAACTTTAAATCGAAATGTTAAGGTCGTCAAAATTTAAATCGAATTATCTTTATAATCGAATTATCGAGTTAAAATTAGAGTTTTAGATTTTTTGATGTACTTTTACAGCGCTAAAATAAACTTGTGACGGCTTTTAATAAAATGATCTAAGGAAGTGATGTAAATCCAAATAATGAATAAAGTTTTAAATCAAAATTTTAAAACGTTAAAACAAGAATCGAACTGTCTAAATATCGTAAAAAAAACTATCGAGCTAAAGTACTTGAAAATCGCTTTCGCGAAATTCGAGTTTTAGATTCTTCGATGTATTTTTAAAATCAATTATAAATCGAGTTTCAAATAAAAATATTTTAATCGTCAAAACAAAAATCGAGTTTATTATATATTGCCAATAATCGAATTATCGAGTTAAAATACTTGAAAATCACTTGCGAGTTGAGTTGTTGATTTTTTCAATGTATTTTTTGTACATCACTAGTTTCATTTGAGACTCAAATGGTATTGCCATTGTTATAGTATCTTTAAAGTATCATTAGTATCGTATTCTTACCTGCCAAAATGGCCTTGTGCGCTTGAAACTCACGGCCACCGACCGAGAGCGTTACATCGCTGAATTTCTCATTGTCAAACAGATTGCCGAGATCTTCAGACAGTTTGCACTCGGGCACTTTGAACTGCACAATATTGGATTGTCCGGAGATGTTCACACTGTCCGCCACAACGCTGACCTCGCAAAATATGGTCAGCTTATCCTCGGGCAAAAGGCCATTGGCCTCGTCCAATAGAAAATCGCGGCGTATAAACTTCTTAAAGCCCCAATCTTTGCCCTGCACGAAACGGTAAGCTCTGCAAATAAAAAAATGATTAAATTATTATAAATTTAATTATTTAGATTTTTTTTATTAAGACTTACCGCTGGGATTCCATTGCTTTGGTTTCCTCACGTTTTGCATTCAATATGGAAAATTTGAACTTGGCTCTGACTTCAGATTTGTTACACGAAACTAACAGTAAATATAATGATAAGTAATCCTTGCTTTCCTCATCTAGTCCCTTGGGATTTACCCGTAAACACCTTTTGTATAAATGTATCAAATTAATAAATGATTAAATATATACTTAAGAATTGCTTACCATTTTAGTTTGTCATTAGCACCGGCTGAGAATGTGGACGATTTGAGTACTTCACCCATTTCTTCCCGACAAAAACTAAAGTTATTTATGGTCCACATATAACTAAATTTAACCACTTTGACCTGCAATTAAAAAACAAGAAAAACAAATTGTTTAAAATGATGCCAACATTTAATGAAACAAAGTCAAATTCTAATAATAGTGCGCTTAAAAAGCTCAATAGCTTAAAAATAGGGAAAGAGAGTGATTTGCTTGAGCTTAGAATCCACTAAAATCTTTTTGCCTAAAACTTTTATTTTTTTTGGAGATTTTCTTTTTGGGAACTTGTCTCAATTTCAGTAAAAAGCTCAACAGCTTAAGAAAAGAGGAAGAGAGAGTTTAGCTGCTTTAGCTTAGAATCCACTAAAATCTGTTTGCATAAAACTGATTTTATTTTAGAGATTTAATTTTTGGGAACTTGTCTCAAAGTCTTGAAACAAAGTCAATTCAAAGTCAATAAAAGCGCACTTAAAAGCTCAATAGCTTAAAAAAAGGGAAAGAGAGAGAGCTTGGCTTAAGCTTAGAATCCACTAAAATCTTTTTGCATAAAAATGATTTATTTCAGAGATTTCCAATTTGGGAACTTGTCTCAATTTCAGTAAAAAGCTCAACAGCTTGAGCAAAGAGAAAGAGAGAACTTTGCTTGAGCTTAGAATACACTTAACATTTTTCTTGTAGTAAACTGATTTCTTTTTTAGAGATTTCCTTTTTGGGAACTTGTCTCAATTTCAGTTGGGACACCTGCGACAAAAAAAGGAACACTGCAACGGAAATGCATTTTCCTGTGCAGACAGGCAAAAAAGAAATAATGAAAATAAAAAATATGCACATAACCACAAAATGTGGAATCAGTTTACTTGAGTGAAATTCGAGCAGCGATGTCGGCAAATCCATAGGAATGCAAACATTGACCAGATCCGTTGCAGATCCGCAGATTCTTCGTTGTTCTTTATGGTTGCATATGTACAATGTAATTTAATCCTGATGGATAAGGAAGGATGGAAGGTAGGGGCTTAAAGAGTGTGTGTCTTACCTGCGTATAACACCAGTTCTCAGCAACTGGCGTATTAACTTCCGGCAAGGGCGGCGAGGGAACACGGCTGACCGCCATTGTGCTACTGGATGCGTGCAGGTTCGAGGTGACTCTAGCTGTTTGGCTTGCCTGACATTCGTTCACCGGCAATCTGCAAACAATTTAAAAAAAAATAGATACAAATTAGTTAAATTTTAATTATTTAATATTTAATAAATAAAAGAGTATTATTTAAAAAAAGGCACCTTGGCTCTTGCAACAAATCCATAATGCTGCGCTCAAACTCAATCTTGACCAAGTTGCTATCACAGCTCGAATGTCGGGCGAGTAAGTTGAGCAGCTTCAATAGCAGCGAGTTCTCCAGCTTGTCGCACTAACGCACACACACACACAAAAAATTATATAACAAAGTTTTAATAATGTAAAAAATCTACTTTAAAACGATATTTTCAGCTAACGCGACAAAACACAAAAAGAAAAATGAGACGAGACGAGAACGGCGACAAACAAGCACACGGAAATCAGAAAACGGAATGCGCCAAAATGCAAAGTGTAGCAGGAGCGAAAGTAGAATTCGTGAGTGCACCGTTATTTCGCGTAAAGTGAACGAACCGAACGAACGATCAACCCGAGCACTGAGTGGGCGACTCACAGATTGAGTGAGAGAGTGTGCGTATGAGAGAGAGAGAGAGCTTTTTGGAAAGCACAGGGCGTTCGTCTTGAAGTGGATTCTGATCTCAGCTCGAGTTTGTAGTAGGAACTTTTTTTTAGTATGCGGTCAACAGCGGAGTTGATGCGACTGTCATGCCGAAGCGGTAAAAGAAAACTAAATGTGTGGGCAAGGAAAATTCTGAGGCGGCTAAGAAACGTCACACAAAACGGATGCAGAGAGACGACAAGGATAACTCAGGCAGAGAGATGCCTGCAGATGACAGCAAACAATGGGCCAAAATACATATATAAAGTGTAGCTAAGAGTGGAAAATTGACAAACAATGGGCGAGGGAGAGAGAGAGGATCTGCTACAACAGCAGCAACAAACACAGAGACAGACACACACACACAGACACAATAACAATGCTAGCTGTGTGAGCAGATGCAAAAGGAACAACAGCCAAACATTTTTATATACAATTAAAGCATAGAAAAACTCGGGAAAAATCTTTACAAGGCTGAAAAGACAACAACAACAACAAGAGTTTACTATAATAGCTGCACAACTGAGCAGCCAAGGAGTTGCCACAACAATTTTTGGTATCTGTATCTGTATCTGTAGCTGCTGCATCTGCCGCTGAGCTGAGCTGAGAGTGACCATCAAAATGCCTCAAAAAGGACCTTCAATCCATCCGCCTGTGTGTGACAGAGCGCGCGTGCGTGTGTTAAAAGGTTGACGCGAATTATAATCAAGGTAAACGAACGAGCGAAGCGAACAGAACACAAACCGTAAACCAGCATCGGAAGTAGCAGCAGAAATAACAATAACAAAAGCAACAACAACAAAACGAAGCCGACGCCGACAGCGACTGAGACAACGACGTCAATCATGCGGCGAAGGCAAACGCTGTATCGTCAGGTTTTAGTACCTTCAAGTAGCTTTATTCAATTTTTTTAGTGAGTGTGCTTTAGTGTTAATGACATTGATTTGGCATTGAGAGCCACACACACACACACTAAGCTCAAGCTCTCTCACACAATTGCGCTCTCGCGCTCGCTCTGTCTCTTGGAGCTTTGAAGGGCCAGAGCCAAAAACATTTGTTTGTTATATGTATATGACATTGAATGTCGCGCCGCCACAAGGCAAAGCCCATGGCGCAGAACTCTGAAGCTCTGTTCGTCATAAGGTTAAATAAAGAGAAAACGATGGGCAGCCTCCCTTAAACTTGGCGATGATTAATGGACTGATGTCGCTGTCAAGTAGAGTTGTCGATTCTAGTTCAGTTGAAGGATTTAGTTCAGTAGTTCAATTTTTAGTGAACGAACTAATCGGTCATTTAGTTCAGTAGTTCAGTTACTGAGATCAATCAGTGACTCGAGTCCCATTATCGTTCAATAGTTCGTCCGAGTCCTTTTATAGGTCAGTAGTTCGTTCGAGTCGTTTGAGTCGTTCAATAGTTCGTTCGAGTCGTTTGAGTCTTTCGAGTCGTTTGAGTCGTTCAATAGTTCGTTCGAATCCCATTATCGCTCGGTTTATTTAAAAATAGTATTGAAAATAAAAGCCAATTTGTGATTCTAAAAATAAAAACAATAAAATTCATACTTTAATCCAATTAGTCTGGGTATTAATCTTCTCCGAAGATAAAAAAAATAAAAAACAAAACCAAATTGCTTCAAGCAAATTATTAACATTTGTGTTTTGACTAAAATATCAGTCCAAGTCTGCCTGCCAACGAGAAAAAGTAATAGAAATTAGCATACAGGCTAACAAAATATAATGAAAAGCTTACCTATTCTATATTGTTGTGTATGAAAGTCAATGTCTACTTTATCAGGTTGCTGACCTGTAATGGGACTTGATCGAGCTATTGAACGACTCAAACGACTCGAAAGACTCAAACGACTCGAACAAACTATTGAACGACTCAAACGACTCGAACGAACTACTGACCTATAAAAGGACTCGAACGAACTATTGAACGAACGAACTAAGCAACTGAACTACTGAACTATAAGACCTACAATCAGGGATTTAGTTCGTTCGTTCACTTTGGTGAATAGTTCAATCGAACTTAGTCCGAACGATACGATACAACTCTACTGTCAAGCATTCTTAATGACTCAGCATTAGGCTGGACCTTAAAAGTTGAGGGTTGCACTGAATAAATGGCCATAAATGGTCATATCAAATGACATGGTCAACTCTTGTGCATTGTTTAACTAATTTAGCATATAAAATACATTTATTCAATTTACATTTTAAAACAATGTTTAGATTCGCCAGCAATAATAGCGAGAGGTCACTGTAGTCGGTTTATCTTTCTTGTATTCTTTCTTCCTCGTTTGCTTTGTCATTGGCAGCTGTATCGAATGCAATTGGACACGGACACGCTGTTAATGCGACACCTTGGGCGATCTTTAGCGTGGGCCCATCAAACCAAAGTACAATTATATGGCAACGCTGACACACGGGCAGAGCAGTCGCTGTCGCTGTCGCAGTCGCTGTCTCTGTCGCAAAGAGAATTTATGACAAACGGCAGCGCAGCACGCGTTAAGATATAACAAATCGTTTAAGAGGGGGGAAGACAAAAGAGAATTAGAGAGAGTGAGCGGGAGAGAGTTGTGTGTGGGGGTCGGCTGACGATTCAGCTGCCAAAGTGAAAAGCGCGCCAAATGCAACAACAATCACTTACAACTTTTCACCAATTTTCCGCCAAAGTTGCTTGTTATATAATTGAAGTCGACTCGACTTTCCACGCACACTTCCGGCAACTTTTCATTAGCATTTAAATGAAATTTGATAAAAAGCAGAAAAAAAAACAACAACAAAAGGAGAAACAAAAAATGAAAATAAAAAGCCTCCAAACTCAGACGAATGTCGACAACAAAAGGCACGCCAATAATAAAAATGGTGAAAATTTTCATTTTTACAACAAATTATCGCATGAGTTTTCACTGACTGGGTTGTTTGTTGTTATTGTTGTTGTTGTTGCCGTTTTCACCAACAACAAAACAATAACAACAACAACAAACTGGGCAGATAATACTCCTTTCACTCGTCTAACAACAACAAATGAGTCGAGTGAAAAACGTTTTGAAGAAAAGGAAATGCTTTTCATTTTACATACACACACACACAAATACATGTATGTATCTGTATTTGTATAAATGCGATGCAAAGATAAATTTAGCAAAACAACAAAAACGACCTGGCCATTTAATTTAAATAATGTGATCTTTCATGCCAATGAAAATGATTTCAAAAGAGAAACTACTCTTAGCGATTGCTCGTCTCTTAACTTCCGCAACCAAATGCAGTAACAACAACAATGACATCCACCCACAACTCATGCAATTTCTCTTCGCCCTTTCTCATTCTGCTCGTCTTCGGTTTGCCTTATGCTCTGTCTCATTCATACATACATATGTATATTTTTGGAGTCGATGTCAACACTTGAACGCATATTAATTTTCAAAACTCCCACGCTCAAGTTTCATTTTATCGTTACGTTTCGTTTCGTTTTATTGTTTTTGCTTTAGCACTCGCATTTGTTGTTGTTGTTGTTGTTGCCTTATCTGCTTCGTCTTTGGCTTTCAGTGACTGGAGAGTTCAGTCGTCAATTCGCTGCGTTGCTTGCGTCCATTTGCCTTTAGCAGCTCAGATCAGAGGAGAGCAGAGCAGAGCAGCGCAAAGCAGCGCAGTCGCGTCAAAGGCCGAGGCATAAGGAGAAAGCTCCTCATCAGCGTCTCTCTGCAGTTTTGCTTGCAGTTTTCGTGAAAGTCGCTGGCGACAGCGACGTTGTTGGTGTTGTTATATAAAATGTATAAAATCATTAAAGTAGAGTGAAATTTGTCTGTTGCGAACTTGCGATTGGAAGTTTGCACCGCTGACTATTAGGGTAGGTTAATTACATTTCTGCTCTTTAACTAAGTTAATGATTAATATTATAAGCAAATATAAAAAAGTTATCAAGAAAAACTACAACAAACAAAAATGCTCGAGGGCAGAGCTTTGGCTTAATTTAAATTTTGACACTTTGGCATTGCAACATAAATGAAAGTTTAAACTATTTTTGCGTTAATAACAAATAACGACAGAGGGAAAACATATTTCGATTACGTAAATATTACAAGCCGTCCCCCCTTTCCCACCAAACAGCAACGTCGCGTCGACGCTGGCCTGTATTTATTTGTATGGCGCGCATTGTATGTGTATGTGTATGTGTCTGTGCGCAGGCGCGTAGGCGGCAGCGCTGTCGCGTCGTTAACGGCAGCGAATTTCACCCGACCGCACTGTAACCGAAGTCAAGCAAACGTGAAACGAGAGCACAAACGACGAGGCGAAACGATGCTTTATGTAATCGTAAGCGAAGCAACAACAATAACGTGCTTGCGGCAAGTCAAACTCGTTTGATGACGTAGTTGGCGTAGCAAAGCTCAGTTTACACACGCTCTCTCGCTCGCTCGCTCTCTCTATATCTCTTTCAGTCGCTCTTGCTTTGGCTTGCGTTCAGTGAGCACGTTGCCGTTTAACGCGTGGTATTGTATAATACTAGAAGAAGCAGCAGCAGCAGCAGCAACAACATAAAAGATATAGATAAATGTATCATTATGATTGTCATCATTATCAAACTTCATTATCGTGTTAAGGCATAAAATGAAATCAATAAATTAATAATCATTTTGTGCCCAATTTTTTACAATGCACAAGTTTTGGGCCAAACTTGGCGTGCTATTGTTGTTGTTGTTGCTGCTGTTGTTGCTGTTGGCTTGTTTGCATTTTGCCGCTTTTACCATTTCTCTGCACTTTCTAAACAAATTGTGCGGCGACTGCGACGAAGGAAAGGAAACGACGACGAGCAACAAGCGGCAAGAAATTGGCTTTCATGCGTTTTCACATTTTGTTTTTGTCGTGCTTTCATTTTTGTTGTTGTTGTTGTTGCCGGATTTCTACTACTTTTTCTCTAGGCACATGGCGCATGCCTCATGCTGCCGCCACTGCGTATGTATGTGTGTGTGTGTGTGTGTGTGTGAGTATCTCTGTTTGGCTTCAAATATCTTTTTATTGGCTTAGAAATTTCTGTGTTTGTTTGCTTCTTCTTCTTGTGGTTTCCGTAGAGATTTGTTCTAAATTCAAAATGTGGGCCCCAAGTGAAAGAGTTGATCTTGGTCGTCGTCGTTGTTGCTTTTATGATGATGATTATTGGGTGAAATGCGTTAAGCAAAGTGAAAAGCGAAATATCTGTAGCAAAAAAAAGAGTTCAACAAACAGATTCCACAACGTATGGCAATGCTCTCCTCACAGGCTCAGCTTAGCATCCACATAGCGTTGGCAACATGTTGCTGTTTGGCGATTGGCAACATTGTTGCTGCAATCGATGTTAATTAATTGAATTTCAACGGAATGCGTGTAAAACTTATGAAAGTTTTTAATAAATTTATTAAAAACTATACATGCACACTTGTGATACTTATTGATATTAAAATGAGAAAGTTGCACATCAAGAGCAACAAAAAAAAAGGTGTATAAAGTCTTGTAATTATTTTGTGATTTGTTGAAAGCTGAAGAAGCGTTTAACAATTGCAAATGTGAATAATAATTACATAAGCATTTGCATTAGCATCATGCTGCTGCCACATGTTGCCAAACAAGTCGGACCCTTGCAACAACAAGAGGCACTGAAGCAAACTTCCCGTCCCGTTTGCTCAGAGGGCGTGCAAAAAAAACAATCAAAAAAATAAAACCACAACTCAGACATTTCCCAGTTCATAAGCAAACAATTGAAATGTAGACTACAAAGGGTACAGTGATCCCGCAATATATTGTACATATGTAAATGTGCTGATATTCAATAAGAAAATTTTGTCTAATCTATATTTGATTTCAAAGACTTTCGCCAAAACTGAAATGCAATTGAAAAACAAAACACTAATAAAATTGTTCAATTATTTTTGCGATAATTTCAATTCTGAAATTATGTAAATATTTATACATAATCAAAAAAACTTAAGTATGAATCATTTGGAGAAAAAATGCAATCGCCGAGAAAATGTCATATCACTTTTGGACTTTGCAACGTTGCGATTTGTGGCGCCACAAGGCCACAAGAAAATGAGCAACAAGTACAAAATACAAAAAAAGTTGTTGTTTTCACTTGAAAAATGAAATGAAACGAAAGTAAAGTAAAAAAAAAACATGTTTCCAATTTCATTTAATTATCAACAATGCGGCGCAAGTCTCCAATGACAAGCAGCTTTTTACTCTTTGGACCCTTTGCCACCACCAGCTGCACCACCCAACCACCCAAACCACCCAACCACCCACTCTTATTAATGGAGCAACAGCATTAAATTTATGATTGTTTACACCAACGAAATTTGTATACATTTCAGGTTAAAATAGTCAGAGAGAGAAAGAGAGAGAGCGCGTTTATTATTAGTTTTAGAATCGTACACGTGTGTGTTTACCAACACTGGCGCATAAGGTCAGCCAAGGCAGCCCAAGTGGTAAGTGGGTTACGTCGAGGTTGCAAATGAAACTAGCACAAATACGTGTACAATTCACTGCTCGCAATTCGCAAATGAATACCCAAACGAGTGCCAGTGAAAACGGCAAGTCATTCAAATGAATAACACACAGCAAACAATGTTGGTAAACAACAAAAAATACAAAAAATACAAAAAAAAGTGTTGCTGCTGCTGCTGTTGCCGTGCGCTCGTCATAATTCAAGGATGCAACACGAAAATTGCAAAGTGTTAATCAAATGTATAACGAGGTGGATGTTGATCAAGTCCATATAGAAGCTCTTAAATGGGGTCAAGTCAAGAGTTCTTTTGTAGTCAAGTACTACTGTTGCCCTTTGCAGAAATCTTTTTTTTTTGCATTTTGATTCCAATTGAATAATTTCAGTTATTTTTTGTGGATTTTAGCTTAGAGAAGCTTAACTTTTAACTTTACCAATCATAACTTTGTTCCATTTTCAAACAATTTCATTTTTCCATTTACAACTCTGTTTTATTTTAGAACATTTCCCTTTTCTGTCACATTTTTTCATGTATAAAAAGTGACTATCTACCTTTAATGAAATATTTTTATTTGAATATTGATTCCAATTGAATCGTTTTAGTTAATGTTTGTGAATTTTGCTGTATAACTATGACATAAACTAAACTTTTCATTTAACCAATTACAACTTTTTTTGATTTTCAAGCATTCACCAATTTCATTTTATGTTTTATTTTCAAACATTCCCCTTTCTTTCGCATTTTCCTTATATAAAATGTGACTGTTTTATTTTCGTTGTATCTAAAATTTAAAGTTTCTCTGAAAGAAATCTTTTTATTTAAATTTCGGTTAATTTTTGTGAATTTGTGTAATAAACTCTGTTTCATTTTTATACATTCCAGTATTTTTTTTCGCATTTACAAATCTTTTTCATTTTCAAACATTCCCCTTTTCTTTTAAATTTTTCTTATAAAAACTGACCTTTTTTTAAACCCGTTTTATTTAAAATTTAAAGTTTCTCTTGAAAAAATCTTTTATTTAAATGTTGATGGCAATTTAATAATTGAAATTCTTTATAAAATTTACTCTTCTTCATTTTCATACATTCCCGTATTTCTTTTCGCATTTACAAATCTGTTTCATTTTCAAATATTCCACTTTTCTTTCAGCTTTTTCTGGTAATTAAACTTTCTGTTTTTTATTTCCGTTGCATTTAGAGATTACGGAAGCTTAAAAGACAACAGCCACTGAGTGGTTGAGTGGTTTAACACTGCCATTTTTCGCATAATTATTTATTGTTTAGTTTAAAATGAATTTTCCGGCATTTAATTCATAATTATTTACCTTTTATCACAGAAATTTGCGGCGGCGTTACAAAACTCCTTTGAATTTGGGCATTTAACTAATAATACTAGGCACAGAGGAGATTGTTGTTGTTGTTGTTGTTGTTGATGATGATTGCTGCTGTGATGGTGGTGGTGTTGTTGTTGTTGGTGGTTGTTATGATGTTGCTGCTGGTGATGATGATGTTGCTGTTGTGCAGGATGAGCGCAATTAAAGTGTTGCTGCTGTTGCTGCTGCTGCTGATGTTGCTGATAATGCGACGAGGAGGCAGCAGAGTTGGAGTTGTTGTTGCTGCTCGTTGAAGATGAGGTTGAGGCGTTGTTGTTGTTGTTGCTGCTGCTGTGATGATGTTGCTGCTGGTTGAGATGCCGCCGTATCGATTGATTAATGCGATTCGTTATTGAATTGGTCAGCGCGGAATGATGGCTATGCAGATGATGATGCGGCGACAGGTGATGCGAAGTGGATGATAAAGAGGATGATGATGATGATAAAGATGATGATGAGGTGGCTGCTGAACTGGAGCTAGCGCTAGAGGAAGTTGGCCCAAACAAGCGGCTGGCAATAATGCTATTGCTGTTGTTGTTGCTGTGGTTGTTGCCGCCGTTGTAGTGCCTGTTGCCCGCACAGGCGCTGCTGCAGTTGTTCGAGGAGTTGGAGGAAGAATATGAAGTGGTGGAGGTGGAGGAACTTTGTGCGCGCGTTAAAATGTGTTGCAAGTTGCTGCTGCTGCTGTTGTTGTTATTGTTGCTGAAAGCTGCCTGCAATATGCTGCTGGGTGTTGCCAAATGTTGCGCCAGTGTTGCTGTGCCACTTCTTGTTGCTGGCGCTGCTGCCGCTGCTGCTGCAGTTGCTCCACTTTCGTAATTCAGGTGACCCAAATGTTGTTGCAAAACCGAAGGCGCTGCCGCTTGTTGCTGCTGCTGCTGCTGCTGCGTCGGCGACGTTGGCGGCGATGGCGATGGCGTGCTAACAGCAACAGCGTGTGGGTGTTGCGGCAACGTTGACGCTGACGTCGACGCAGACGCTGACGTCGACAGCGACGATCTGCGCAGTAATACTGGAGGCGTTGATATCAATTGCTGCAGGCGACTGCAATTGTTGCTGCTGCTGCTGGCAGTTGTTGTTGCTGCCGCTGTTGCAGTCGCAGCTGACGTCTCGGCCAATGCGCTGCTTAATGCGCTAACACTAGCAACATTTTGCGAGCCACTTTGGCAGCAACAATTATCACTTGGCTGTTGTTGTTGTTGTTGCTGCTGTTGCTGCTGCGACGACTGTTGCTGCTGTTGCTCCAAATTCACATCGACAACATCGACAGCGACATTCTCATTTTGATAAATTTCATGCACGTTTCGCTTTTTTTGATTTTCACATACGGCTCAAACATTTTACAACCAAATTAACGCTTTTTATTATAATTATTATTGTCGTTGTTGCTGTTGTTATTATTGTTGTATTTAATTAAATTTATATAAATTTTCAATGAACACACATTTACACAAAATCACTGTATATCAAATTATTAAGTAATTATATTTATTATTTTTTTCAGCTTTTTATATAATTGATGATTTTTGCCGTTTGTTGTTGTTGTTAAATTAACCGTTCAACGCGTTCACAATTTATGTTTTAAAATTCACAAACATTATTTTGTTTTTTTATTTTTTTGTGCTTGCAACACTTTTAAGTTGTACAAAACTATTGAAACCCTGCCGTTTATCTAAAATTGTTGTTTTTGCTGTAGCAGCTGCTGCTTTATTTGGCTGTCAGCTTTTTATTTTATTTTTTTGTATTTAGTGGGCGATCGAAAATGAGAACGAACCACAACCGCTTCGCTTGAAAGTTTGCGGAGAACTGAACCGAGTGTAGTCAACTGAGCAACGGGTCGAGCGACTAACGACGACGACAGCGACGACGTCGCTGCTTGCGCTGCTATTGAGTGAGCGGCAGCAGCAGCAGCAGCATTTGCTGTCCAATTTCAATACACGGTGAGACTTTTGGTGTCGACGCTGGCAGCGCTGCTCGTAGCGTTTCAGTTTTCGTTTCGTTTCGTTTCACTACGAGTATGTAACGAAGCCGACGTAGTGTGGCGAAACGTAAAACGTACACACACACACACTCACACATATAGAGAGATGAGTACACGCGGAGCACACATCTACACCTACACTCTTTAACTATTTCAAGTGAGAGGCGTCGGTGGGGCGCTCTGTGTGAGGTCGACTACGCAATAGTAAATTTGTCGCAGAAAACTGTACAGAATTCGTACAGCGCGCTCACAGTTCTGCGCGCCGAGTTCGTGTAAAACCCTCATTCGCTTTTATACATGCGTGGCCACAATTCTCTGTAGGAAATTTATAAAACCGCGCGGCAGGTTCCGCTACGAAGTCGAACGTTTAAGTGAGTTCTT